>JAUMTS010072233.1:0-10664 GCA_032273385.1 Ophiopholis aculeata | reverse complement strand
GGATTTAGCAAGTTTTGTAATGTTTGTGCAGCTAATGAGTATACAGTATCAAATTCATCGGAGGCATGTGAATTAACGTACGATTCATTTAATAATAAAGGATAGCGGGTCAAATTGTTCTGCATGTGACCTAGTTGGGTTTGAAACTGACCTTTTTCACAAGCTATCTTCTTGGAGGTATATACTTTGGTCTTTGTGTATCATGAAATTTGAGGTCAGGCTTGTTGAAATTTGAATTCTTTCCCAGGTACAATTTTAAGTTACTTGGTTCTCTAGGTTGGTGAACATAAACAAAACTTAATCTTTCGCATTTATATTGGATGGCTGATATGAATGCCTCAATATTGGTGCCTTCAGGGAAAGATCCAAGTTTTGCTCAATTTTCTCACAGGTTTACACATGATATTGCCAAATGGCCTCTTCCGCATTTGAACAAATTGGGTATAATTTGGTGATTCAAAGATCTACTAGTGTTGGATTGTCATCTCCACTCGAAAGTAAATTAGTAAAATTGATTGAATTTAGGGTTTCATATCAATTGACCCTTTTTACATTGACTCCACTGTGTGGCTTTGTATGAGCTGGTATGGTGAAAGAGGGCTCCTTGGATTTGAGTTAAGTTTCATAGAATCGGCTACTTTATTTTGGGCTAATCGATTACAAAATAGTTATGTTTATGGTGAAAGAGAGCTTGATGACCGTCCTGGATTTGTCAAGTTTCTTAGAATCAGTTAGCTTAATCTTGTTTAACATAAATGTCATGATTACTGTTCCATGGTGAAAAATGATCGACAGGCCTTCTGGATCAGGGTTCGTAAAAGTTTGCTTTTCAAACTTTGACTTCTAGTTTTGCTAAATGGTCATGTGTTCTGTTACTGACAAACTGTTTTACTCTCTAGGTATCAGTCTTTCTAAAAAGGCAATTGCAAGTAAGTGGTGTTTTTCATTTCTTTTTTGTCTGGTGTGATGATGCAAATTAACTTGCCAAATCCTCATCAAGTTCATGTTTTATTGCTACCTTACAGGAGAGGAAGAAACAGAAGGCTGCTGCTGGTTACGGCAAACGATTCACCAACCCTACCGTGCGTGGTATTATGGCCGGTATACTGCTGGCACCAGGCCCTGTTACACTCCACAAATCGGTTCAAGGCCTCAGTCGCATATTCAACGTTGCCGTTACAAAAACCAAATACGTATCTGCTGCGAACAAGCTTCAGGCAGCAAATTTTGGTGTGCTGACAAGCGTTGGTGGTAAACAGCATATATTTGTGAAGCGCCCTCCCGCCGTAGCGCAAAATTTGCTCATGATGAAAGAGAATAACGACTTGGCGTCGTTTGAAGAGTACGAGCATAGGTATAATTCGCAATCATCAGCGGCCATTACGCAGAAAATTAAAGATAGTTTGGTGCAGCAGGGTTTGGTGCCCCCAGGGACCTTTCAGGGTGGTGCAAGACCACCACAATCACCTGAAGTTCAGCAGGTATTCGGTGAGCAACCTGGTGATCAGCAGCCAATCAGACACCAGTCAATTAGTCCAGTCAGTCCTCCTCAGGAGCTGGCCAGCCCACAAGCTACCAGCCCACATCCTGTTGGACACCATTTGACTAGTCCGCATCGTGTTGGACATCAGTTGACCAGTCCGCGAGCGGCCAGTCCGCAACATGTCGGACGTCAGTTGACCAGTCCGCAAGCTACCAGCCCCCATCCTGTTGGACAGCATTTGACCAGTCCACACCCAGTCAATCCGCACCAAGTCAGACAGCAGTTGACTAGTCCACACCATGTCGGACATCAGTTGACCAGTCCGCACCGTGTAGGACACCAAATGGCCAGTCCGCGAGCTGCAAGTCCGCACCATGCTGGCCAGCAGTTGGGCAGTCCAAGAGTTGCCAGTCCACATCCCGTTGGTCAACAAATGGGTAGTCCACACCATGGCGGCCAGTTTATGACCAGTCCGCACCATGTTGGTCAGCATATGGCCAGTCCTCACGCTGTTAGTCCGCACTATATCGGTCAACATATGTCAAGTCCAAGAGCTGTGAGCCCACATCCCGTCAGTCAGCACCATGGTGGCCATCAAATGGGCAGTCCACGGGCTGTCAGTCCACATCCTGTTGGACAACAAATGGCAAGTCCGCATTTTATGGGTCACCAGATGGCCAGTCCACACCATAGTCATCAAATGGCCGGTCAGTACCCTGTCGGACAGCAGCAAGTTGGTCAGCAAATGCCAGGTCACCCACCAGGGTATAGACAGTCGGCATATGTCAAAGAGGAACTGCCAACGCCAGAACAACTGCAGGCCTATCCTGATCAGCTACAGGCCTATATGCAGAGTTTGTAGTTTATGTCTTGTGTTGCTATTTTATGGTTGTAATGATGTCTGATTTCCTAGTTTGGAGTTGTGCAATGGTTATTTATCAGCATTAAATAGAAATAGATTTGTACTGCATGGTCTGTGTGTATTGGTCTGTACTTGTGTTTAAATCCTGCAAATTTAGCTGTGATAATAGCTTGATGTGAAATTCGCCACTTGCAATTACCAGAAAGACATGAAGAAAACATTATATTTCAGAGCATACTGTCTCGTCTAACAAGTAGTAACTGAAAGGCTCGTGGATACGATTTGTTTGATTTTTGGCTGATTTGGTTTTGATTTGTTTTTACTGCGGCATACAATTTAAAAGAATAAACCATGACTTTTTTGGCCTCGTGTGGATAAACTCACTAGAATTGATCAATCATAGGGCTTTACTAACAACATGCTACTAATATCCATTAATTAGTGCTCAATTGGATAACATTTATTTTAAGTACATTTGCCATTTGATTTTCCTGTTATTGTACCTTCACAGGATAAAAAGAAGTCGCTAGACATGTCAAAAAAGTTTGCTATGCCTGCAGTGAAAAACGTCATGGCCGGGATATTGCTGACGCCAGGACCGGTATCAACGCACACGGCATTCAAGAGCCTGAGTCGTGTGTTCAACATGGCTATCAATAAGGCTAAGTATCTGAGTGCGGCCCGCAAACTTCAGGACGCAGGTTTGGGCATGCTGGTTGTCCTGGAAAATATATCCAGTCAGTCGCATGTTTTTGTCAAAAAGTTTCCAACTGAGGCACAAGCCATTTTGGAAAGGGATCGCGGTGCGTATCTTTGTACCCCGGCTGAATACGAGCAAAAGTTTTACATGCCGCCGTTTACATCTGTCACAGCGCGAATTCAACAGAGCTTGATTCAAATGGGTTTGGTGGCCGAGGGACTATTTATGCCGCAGAAAGAAAGCAAACCTAAACCCCCGTCAAATGTCTCAGACGTAGCACCAAGTTAGAATAAAATCTGGCCAATAATAATTATTAATGGCATAATAGTTGTCAATAAGTTGATAGTTTTACCAACTGTAATTATTTAAAACTAAGTTTTTGTTCTCTTATCATTGAAATTATGCTCATAACCATGTGATGTTACTATGCTTCTTGGACTACAAATACAGTCTTGTGAAAGTATTTCAAGTTAAACAAACCAATAATATAGTACATGTGACAGACTGGACGCAGATGCTGCTCAACATAAATGCAGTTCAATTTAAGAGCTTATTTATTGCGGATAAGGTTCTGGTTGTAAACTTGTAATTTTGATTAGTGTTATTTCCCAAATCCTCCCAGGATTCTACTGTTCAGTTGTCGTCAATGGCTTCATGAGTTCTGTTATCCCAAACCGTCCCAGGAATGAAAGTATCGGTCATCACATTTAATTTTCTTCTTGGTAAGTTTCTGCCAAAGGCTCTGTGAGTTGTTATCCCAAATCGTTCCAGGAATGAAAATACCAGTCCTGACATTTCATTTGTCTACTGTAAAGTTTTCATCAAAGGCTCTGTGATTTGTTATCCCAAACCATCCCAGAAATGAAAATACCGGTCATCACATTTCATTTGTCTACTGTAAAAGTTTTCATCAAAGGCTCTGCGAGATGTTATTCCAAAACTGTCCCAGGAATGAAAACATCGGTCATCACATTTCATTTGTCTACTGTAAATTAATTTGTCTACTGTAAAGTTTCTATCAAAGGGTCCAAATCCTAGGAGAAACTGAATCTGCACGTTGCTTCTATTTGGAAAATTGGCTGCCGTTTTCATCTTTGCTTGTTAAAAATTGGAAGTGGGATTCGATTTTTGTTTTAGTTTTGCCTGTGTGCTATGGTTACGCAAATGAGTGTCTGCTAAGGTGGAACGTCGTGTTTGTTGTACATTTGGGATACACTATATTCTGTCAAACTGAGATGCAACACAAGTAGCTGGGTTCTTGAAATAATTTAAAATCAAAAAGTCATATGTATTCATAAAAGATTGGTTGAGAACCCTTGTGACTGCAATTTTTGTTCAGTTTAATATAATGTAATGTTTATTTTCAGTGCATAATTGCCGGCAGGAGGAACTACCGTGTGTTATCATGTTTTATTTTGTATGTTTTTATTTTATTTTATGTCCTTTTGAAAAAGTTGAAATACAAATAATGTGATTAAAAATTGTTCATGCTTTTGAAAAAAGGGTGTATTTGATGTCACAAGCAGGCTGCTAATGTTATTTAGTGTTGTTAAGAGGAATAACAAGCTCAGCTTCTGAGAGTCTTTTAGAAGATGCCCATTTTAAGTCAAAACAGCTGCGATCAATTTCAAAATCGAACACTGGTGAAATGTAACGTTTTTGGTTGGCGTTCTGAAAAGTCTTTGCAATTTAATTTTCAAAATCTTAAAGGCTGCTGGATGGAGCCATGTGCGACATGGCCAAATTGTGCTCATGTGATACAACTGGTAATGAAATTAACAGTTTAAAAACGTGTTGATATTTTGTCTGTAGCATTGATCTTGTAAACAGCACAAGCACATCTGATGTGCAAGTTAAGAATGGTATGATTGAGCAAAATGAGTCAAGATGTTGTTGGGAATTTGATTGTAAGATACTGCCACACAAACACAGAGCTTAGGGTTTCAGACAAGGGTGCCATTTTGAACTGGAATTGTAATATGTGACCATCCACAATGAACCAAGTGTAAAGTCGCCAAGGCCCATTCAGAGATATTGGTCTAAAAACAGTATTCAATAGGGAACAACAGCTATTTGATTGGATTTATTGATATGAGTGTTTCTTTACCAAGCAAGTGACGCATCCTTTTAAAGCTTATTTTATGTAGATCATATCTTAATCAAAATCTCAAATTTGACAATTGCAACTTACACTTGGTTCGTCATAGACGGCCACATATGGGGTAGTTGTGTTTTACTTGTAATCAGAATATTTGTGATTTGAAAATGTATCTTTTACCCGCATCTATTGCAATTTGAGTGCATATCAAAAAGCTCTACTCTTGAAAGCTAAAATGCATGCAAGGCCAGGATGCAAATAGACACATTTATCATGCTTTGTGGGCAAAACCAGAATATTTCCAATTACAGTGGCAACTCGTTAACATGACCTTGGCCGGGTCTTATGATTTAGTTTGTGTTAAAAGGAATTCAGGTTATATATTATAATGTGAAACATAAGCTTAGGAATTGAAAAAACACTTTGTGTTATCAGGAATTTTGTGTTAACGAGTCACCACTGTAAATTCATATGGCTGATGCCGCTTTTACATGGTATCTCACCTCAAGATAGGTTTGTGGAAATAGTGTAAGATTTATCTTAAGGAAAAAATTGAATTTTAAATACAATATCCAAAAAATTTACATTAGAAAAAGGAAGTAATTTTCATTTTGCTTGCTCAATGAAATACCGTAAAACACTTTAATTTTGTGGATACTTTATTACGTAAAATGAAAATTATCACTTTTTTAACAGTAATTTAATAACGTACATCTGGAAATTTTACTGTTACTTTAAATGCATAATTGTCAAGTTTTGCAGGTATTTCAGTTCGCATATATATCCACATCCCTCGCAGAATTAAGTTCATCGCAAAATTAAGTGGTTTTACAGTATACTAAGAATCATGTCCCTGTGTAATTTGTTTAACAAATACATTCATGTTCATTTGTAAATAAATATTTTCAAATATATCATCTGTAGTTAGTGTAAATATCATAAGATCTCTTCAAGTGTTTTTGTACAGTACAGTAGCTTCTTGTGACTAAAAACAGTCAAATTATACACAAGGTTTTCATTTTGACAAAGAATGTGAAAAGTTGTTAATGTTAACTAATATTGAGACTGTAAATTGAATGTCTTACAAAGATCTGGAAAGTATAATAGACCCTATTCATGCCGCCGCCATCTTCAAACAAAAGTGAGGGTTGGGGGTAAGACGCTGTAACCGCGCGCGTCAACGCCCATGCTGGAATATTGAGCCACGCGCTCCGTTATGCGCCTACGCAAGCGACAGTTGCGCTCTGCCACCCAAGCCTCGCTTTAATCCAAAAATAGCGGACCGTGAATAGGGTGTATAACCCTATGGGAACTACATGCTCATTGGCTTAAAAAGACAACTTTATTAAACCAATCGGGCACCAGTGAAATTTATTTAAGAACTATGTCAATTGAATGATAATAAGTAAATCGAAAATAGTGTCAGAAGGATGTAGTTACCAGGGGGTTATGTTTGATGATAAATTCACTTCTACCGTGTTGTTTGTATTAGAGCTAGAACCGCTCTAATAAACGCCTTCCCCTTTAATTTTTTGCTTAAAAGAACAACTGAAAGGTTACCTTACCACGGGTCTGCAGTTGAGTTCCTGTTCACAAAATCCAATTCAAATGTGCAAAAGTTTATGTAAGTTTGTAAATTCAATACATATCCATAAAACTATTGGTTTTCTTGCCATACCAATGGAAGTTTTCTGCCATTTATACATGCCTATAATAGACACCCCCTTTTCAAAAAATTAAGGCCCCTATTCCGAACAATACGGTAAGTTATCTCAAACTGTTATTTGTTAAAGATATGGCTACCTTTTTAGGAAACAGTATGGAAAATCAGCATTATTGGAGCTAGGCATAGGAGACATGCACAGATCTGAATGCAGCTGAAGCTTATGCATTGCATGTGACATGCTTGACGTAGATAAATGTTAGACAACTTTCAAAGTTCTTGCTAGTATTTAAAACAGACATGAATGACAATTTGTTTCCAACATGGAATTCTACATCAATCAAACAGTACTTGAATCATAAACAATGTTGTAGAAATCAACTTTTGTATAGATGCATTTAAAATTAATTTGGTTTAACCAATTCTTTCCAGAATTACATCAAATGCATGTGAATTTCTTTTCATCAGAAATCCCAAGTGTCTGTTTATATTTCAAATATTTGTTCGATTATGAGATGCTTAGCACAAACTTTAACAAATATCAAGGACGTTCATTCAAACTGTACCAAATTTCCATTTACCCCAATGTACACTACACCTTTTTGGCCCCCACGTGTGTTATTATAAACCGGGGGCCTCTATATGGCTTGCTGTATGTGGCCTGCCAACCAATCATGCTTGATGCACTTAAAACAACCTCTCAGAGGTTACAGGCACACAGAGGCTTTATGCCATTCACTTGGTTAAAATAATGTTTTGAAAATTGTCAGCTCATCGTTTAGTGCTTGACTTGGTCGAAGGTTAAAAAATTTATGTATCACAAATAAAAAACCTTCAAAATCCTACATTGTGTACATTTGAATAAAGTTTTTTTACACTAAAAATTGTTTTAAGTTCGTTCTTGAAACAAGTTTCATTCAAAAGTAATTTGATATAAGGTTTACATGTCATTATTTTCTGATTTTGATTTTCTTAAATTTCTGAAGATTCAAACAAGAACAAAGATTGTTATTTGTGTTTAAAGGAAGAAAAAACACAAAGGACAAGTACAGATGTTATGTAAAAAGATTCCGACTATTGTTTCAAATGTAAAGATTTCCGTAAATTAAGATTACTGCTGAAAACTTGCATATTGTATGTATTATGTAATTTCGGTGAAATAAAACTTTCTGTTCATGATTATTGACATCTGTTTTGTGTACACTTTGTTTTTGTTATGGTGTTTGATTGTAAACAGCACAAAAGTAATCAAATTAAAAAATATGATTTTGACAACCAGTTTTAGAAAAAACAGATGCTGATTTGGGCAAAGTGTCACCTGATCATTACTTGTAAAAAGGTATGCACCATTCGACATAAGCATGCAAGCCTACCACCCATATGATAAAAAGAGGGTATCCACTTCATTTGTGCGTCACCGCTGGCAAAAGGGCTGGTCCCCGTAGGATCAGGAATAGGGATACAAATACAAATGCTGGGTTCATGAATATATAGTGGTGATCAATTGATGCATTGTGGGAAATTCATGCAAACTAACTTGCCTATTCTTCTTGAAAGATGACGTTTAGTTACTGGATGTTGTTGATGACGTCATTTTGTGAGATTATTTAGTTCTTGCTGTTCTGTCCCAGGTATGTGATAAATTGTAACTCACCCGTCCATTAATATCTAGTGATATCATCACTCAACAACAATAGAGAGCAAGGCCTAGAACATCTCAGCTCAGCTGAAGGGTGAAGTTTTCACCCGCAACATCCTTTGCTTCAAGTAAATTTATATTTCTGGTTGTCTAGATTTAATCTACAATATAATATGCATGCATGTATGTTCTTTTGAATAATCGAACACAGTATAGGTTTCCCCAAAAGATTGTGGATAATCCGAAACACAGATCTCTAACAATATAGTACACACAGCTTGTGTCGTAAAGGCCGGGAGGGGTGTACTTAGCACAAAGGGCTATAGACCTTATTCCTAATTGGTGTATTCACGTCAAAGACAGGGTACTGCTAATGAAGTAATTGCTCACAGCTTGCATAATTGGATGGATAAAACTTTGACCTTGTTTTTATATTCAAACTGAAGCGAGGCGAAAGATTTTTGCAATCCAATTACGCATGCTCAGAGCAATACCCTGTCTTTGGCGTTAATGCGCCAATTAGGAATAATGTCTATAATACAGGAATGCTGCTGAAATAGGTCTCATTTTTGGGCCTCTGGTATAAGCATGACCCCTTTCCAATGCAATAATGGGTCATAGTTTCAAAGTTTTCTATAATCTTCCTCAAAAATAGGCTTCATTTTGTCAATTTCAGGTAAAAAAAAAAATGCAAGACATTTGAATTTATGGCAAAAATTTGAAGGTTTGATATAAAAATGGGTCCAGATTTTGGCAAATTTGGTATCAGCGGCATGTCCTTACTCAAACCAGGGTTGAGTACCCCCCCCCCCCTTGGGCGTTAAGGGTAGCAGGTAGCAATAATTCAGACTTGCACTTTGCACCAAGTAGTTGTTTATGTGCACCTGTTTTCTAGTCCGTACTTTAGCATATTCACACAAGCAATAGAGACAATTCGCTCACATAAAATGTTTAGGCCTCATCTGAAGAACGCCTTCATCAGCACTGGTGTCGGCTGGCTTTGTTCTGACGTTTGTCTGTGAATCAAATCTGCTTATGTAGGTTTTCCTCCTGCATCTTAAGCTGAGCTTCTGATTTGGTCATAATACACAGGGCAGAAAGAGTCCTCGTAAAAAGTAGAACTTGTTCACAGATTGGGGCTACCCGCTTAATTTCTTTTTATAAATATTTATTTGGACTGTTGTATTTAGCCTGCACTAAACTTCATCTAGTTTTGAGATTGGATGTGCTATTGTAACTCGCATTTAACTGTATGTGAGTGTGCTGAGGCCGAGTGGAATTACAAAGTCAGGGAGGCATAGTGCACTATATCGATCACCTGCGTTTTTATAAAAATATTGTTACGGTTTGATGGTTATATTCACATACGCACTGTTTGTATGATGGCGCATGTAACACAACAGAGATATGTAGTGATATCTCATTTATAAACTCAAAGGAAAAACAAGAAAATTAAGCTTTGATTAATTTGAGACTGTTGGTGTTTAAATGATTTAGTCATGTATAATTTTTAAATCAAGTTAGGCCAACTTCAATCTTACTGTAAAATTTGATGGTAATAAAAATAAAACCGCTGTAACAAAATTATACTTAGCTGAATTATATTTTGTTGTCATGTCTTGCCCGAAAGCATCGTCTACATTTGATGGGAATGTTGCCTCATTTCTATGAATTCTCATACGAAAAACAAATAAATATATAGTAGAACGAAAAAGTGGTCTGTGTTGCAGTTTGTTGAGATTTAAGCATCATATAATCATAGCTATTTTTTTTTGCAAAGGAGACTACATTCTCTTTCTCTTACGTTAAATAAAGTATTTCTGAAAATTCTGCTCTGGGAAGGTCACCAAAAACTTTAAATTTAAGCAGTGATATAACAAAACTGAACCTGTGTGTGTGAAAAAAAACGTGGGGCCACTGAATATTGGGTATGTGTTGACCATGCACCATCTGTTCATGCAAGATTTAATGAAAAATATTTTATTTGTTGGACAAGATTTGCAAAGAAAATTGTAACAATTTTTGATTTAATTAAAAAATAATGGCAACTCTATATTTCTGTGTTCTTGGATCTGGTGATTGTGGGCAAACAAACATTGCTTGGAGGGCAATGGAGAGGAAGCAGCAAGTTTAGACAATTATATTTTGGGGAAACTTTTTATGATGTGGAAATGGTTGTATAGAGGCCTGGGAGACTCCATGTGTCCATGGGTACTCCA
>JAUMTS010072232.1:0-16858 GCA_032273385.1 Ophiopholis aculeata | reverse complement strand
TGCGAGCGACAAAAATACCAGTTTAAAGCATAATCAACCTATATAATAGAAACTTTCAACATGTTTCGACTTGTCCGTGACGTCATCCGCTTCTTTTATGTAATTTAGGAATTCCCCGAAATCTATATTTAGAATATGACCATAGACTAAGGAGGGCAGTATAACAATAAATTATAAAGAACAAGTTATGACAGGCCTATAAGTTTATTCTTAGATGATGAATCATAGTAGGCGTGTTGTGACCCGTCAGTGTATTATTGCGTCATGAATCGTTTATATATAGAAATGACATCATCAGTAACCAATCAGATGTCAACAGTACTGGATAAAATGGGGAGGGTGTCCCATCTTTCTCTCATTCTTCAACTATTGCAAGTACGATATCATACGTGTCTTTATAAATAAAGTAAGATGTCTTGGGTAAAACGAGTGATTGTAGATGAAGTGGATGCTGTATTAAAAGCAGTAGAGCTGAAAACCCTGATTTCGCCTACTCATTGCGTGTTGGCTACAACGTTACTGAAAAAGGTGAATACCAGTATACAGGCTAGTTGTTACGGCTGTGAAGTGGACCATGCATCCATCTCAAGTGCAACACATCTGTCTTGACCCCGATCCTACCACAGACTTTTTCATATACTTTCTGTACGAAGAAGGACTCGATTCTATCAACAAGACAGAAGTTGTAGATATCGTTGAAGCAGCAAGGTGGCACGCTCAGATAGGAGTTCATCCTGCCAGTCCTGAATTTGACATATATAATTGTATATCTGATAAGATAGAGCAGTGGAAAGCGACCCGGTTCAGTAGTCTAGAAACGGATCTGACGGTCAGTAATCAAATTGAGCAGTCTCTAAAACCAGCAAAGGACACTGTAGATCTCGTCAGAAACTTTGAGGAAGTTATCAAATTGAACAGTCTCTGAAACTAGCAAAGGACATTATAGATCTCGTCAGGAACTTTGAGGCAACATGGAAAATCGTCGAATTCTGAAACAAGTGCTGATGACCCTAATTGAACCCCGAAAGTTAAAGTTCGGTGGAGACTCTGAAGACACTATTATCATTTTGAACTATGCACGAGATATCGCAACCAGAACCAGAAAGTGCCGAGAGTATGTCACTATTGTGAACGATGTAGATGTGAATGAAATTTGTCATAAACCGGAGGCAATGGATACCATGGCGCATCAACTTTTCCGGTACACGCAAACGCCTAAGGAAAGACTGAATCGTACAATGGTGTTTCTAACTTTTATCGCGGACATTTATCCGTTGGTTAGAGATCCTGATATGCAGAAACTTCTCGTGAAAAACTGCTTGGAGCTAACAGAGGCACGCTTGAACCCTACAGATTGGACGAGCCTTGTGGAGAGTGATGATAAAGGAACTTTATATTGTTTCTTACGGAGCTTTGTGAGAATAACTTTAGCCGCTACTGTCGTTTGGACATTAATGAAAATAGTTAAAAGAGTATGAAATTGAAGAGTCATTAAAAGCATCATTCATAAAATAAAGCTGAATAAAAAAAAAGGTGTACACACTATAATGATAATTAGCCTTCGTATTGTATTTTAATTGCGTCTATGTCTTTGTTTTTTGTGGGTAAATATATGGTACATAAAAAGCTGAGTCTATGTTCATAGCGTCAGTCCTTATAGAAGACGCCTGGTAACGAACATGTCAAACAGCGGGCAATATCTGAGGAAAATTTATTATGACCCTTCTCATCCCGCGGGGTTTGGGGGTATTCAAGCCCTGTATAGAGCCGCCAAAAAGGATGGACGTCGGGATATAAATGTGGCTAAGATTAAATTGTGGTTGGAAAAGCAAGATACCTATACTTTACATCGCCAAGCTCCTCGACGTTTTAAGAGGAACCGTGTTTACGCTAGATCCATAGATGATCTATGGCAGATGGATTTATGCGACATGCAGTCATTAAGTCGGTATAACAAAGGTTTCAAATACCTTTTGACTTGTATAGACGTTTTATCGAAAAAAGCTTGGGCAGTTCCTTTAAAAGATAAAACCGGTAAATCTCTTGTTCTAGCTTTCCAAACCATTCTCAAGGGTGGTCGTAAACCTGAAAAGATCCAAACTGATCAGGGTACTGAATTCACCAATAAACTTTTCACGCAGTATCTAGAATCTAAAGGAATACATTATTATACAACTAGGAATGAAGTCAAGGCGAGTGTCGTGGAGAGATTCAATCGTACTTTAAAGGGTAGAATGTACAAGTACTTTACTCACAAAAATACCCTCAAGTATATAGACGTATTGGATGAGTTACTAAAGTCCTACAATGGGGCCTTTCACAGGAGTATAGGAACTGCACCTTCTACCGTAAATAAAGAAAACGCCCATACAGTTTGGCTGACTCTATACGGTTCGGGAGAAAGAAGCAATTTCCGCTTTAAATACAAAGTGGGTGATCAAGTTAGAATTTCAAAGTCTAAACTTACATTTGAAAAAAGTTATTTGCCCAATTACTCGGAAGAAATATTCACGGTCGCTGCACGGCATGCTAGAGATCCACCAGTATATACACTAGAAGACTACGGAAGAGAAAAGATCGAGGGTACATTTTACGAAGCAGAATTACAAAAAGTATCCAAAGATCCTGATGCAGTTTACCGAGTTGAGAAAGTTATCAGAAGGCGTAAGAAAGGGAATAAGACCGAGTATTTTGTGAAATGGAAAGGGTATTCCGACAAATACAACAGTTGGGTTAGCAGCCTAAAATCACCATCTACTTAAATAACCTGTTTCAATCCACTCGAGTATCACTTTACCGGGATCTTTCAACATGGACAGACAGCATTTTTACGTAACTCTACCGTGTGATAGTTCACTAAACTATTATCCGAATAATGAACCTAGTAGTTTTAAAGTTAAATTAGCCAAACCCCTACATCTGCGTGGCGAATGGGAAGTGGGCCTTTCAGCCCTGACGTATACACATTCATTTTGCAATGTGTGGGAAGGGAAAACAAGCGTAGGGTTCAGCGACGGGGATCCCTCTAATTTCATGAGACAGTACGATATTACTAAGGGATATTACCTGAATGGAAAAGACCTACTATCAGAAATTCGTCAGGGAATGAATGAATTTGAAAGACAGCACATTACTATGAGAATACAGACCATTTCCCGCAAATGTCGAATAGATATTACAAACAAGGCTGTATTAAACATCAATGGACATGTAGCTGCCCTATTGGGGTTTCCAGGTCATCAATTACTCTGTGTGAAAAAGTCTACTAAAAGCTGTCTTCCTGTAGATGTAAATAGGCACATGCATGCCTTCTATATTTACACTGACCTAATAGAGCCGTCTTTGGTAGGCCATGAGTATGTACCATTACTACGTATCTGCGAAGTACCTCACCAAAAGGTGGGGGAGGTGGAATGTAAAGATTACACCCAACCGGAATACTACCCCCTTAAGTGTAACGACGTAGAGACCATCGAGATGAATATAAACTGGAGCACTGGAGAAAAGGTTCATTTTGTAGGAGGAACTGTTGTTGTGAAGTTGCACTTTCGGAAGAGAGCTCCGCTTCTGTAGTTTTTCTTTGAAACCATGGCTAGGACTTATGGTACCCCATCTAGGGTTTACGACGACTATTACATGAAACAAGCTGGTTCGGGATTATCGGTTTACCACAGAGGAGGGAAGCAAACAGGCTACGGTTTAGGAAACATATTAGGAGGATTATTCAAGAGAGCATTACCATTCCTTAAACAAGGCGCTAAAACATTGGGAAAACAAGTTTTACACACAGGTAGTGACATTTTGGAGGATGCCCTTAGCGGCAAGAATATTAAAGCATCCGCCAAAACTCGATTGAAAGCAGCTGGTAAACGTATGGGAACTAAAGCAGTGAATGCAGCCAAATCCCACCTCGGAAATAAAGCGCAGAGTGGGGCCGGTAAAGGTCAGAGAAGGCGAAGAAATACTAAGCCTCGCAGGCGCAAGCGTACTGGAGTCGCTAGGAAAAAAACTATAAAAAGGAAGGCATCCAAGTCTCGCGCCACAGATAGGAAGAAAGTGAGGTGGGGACCGGACATATTCAATTAAAACTTACAATTGAACCCATTCATCATGACCTATCTACACAAGCAGTCGTGCGAATGCACAATGAGTCAACTGGATTTATTTTCTGTACCGCCTACACAAACTAGTATCGTGGATGGCAAATGGGTAGATCATCATCCTATTTCTACCGTGACTGACCAATCCCCAATTGAGTTCTGCGTATCTGGAGGTGATGAATATGTAGATTTGTCTGAGTGTTTTTTGTCTGTGAGAGTCAAAGTGACCAATGCCGATGGAACGGATATAGCAGATGAAGCCATGGTGGGACCTACCAACCTGTTTCTACAAAGTCTCTTTAGTCAAGTAGACGTTTCTCTTAATGGAAGACTAGTGTCCCAATCAAGCTCAACCTACTCTTATAGGGCTATCTTGGAGACCCTTCTGAGTTATCAAAAAGGTGCCCTGGACAGTCAGCTGACATCTGGTCTTTTCTTCAGAGACACAGCTGGAAAAATGGACACCGCCAACCCTTACGCTGGTGGTGGAAACGTAGGGTTACGTAGGAGGGCCACTTACACTAACGATGGCAAGGTGGTAGATCTAACTGGAAGGATTCACAGCGACATATTTAATCAATCCCGATCCCTAATAGGTGGTGTGGAAATGAAACTCAAACTTCACAGATCAAAGGATGCCTTCTGTCTGATGTCGTCAGTCGAAGACGCCTCGTTCAAGGTTCGAATTCTGAGTGCTATGCTTCACGTGCGTCAGATTAAAGTCAGTCCTACCGTAACTTTGGCACATGCTAAAGCACTTGAGAAGACAACAGCTAAATACCCAGTCACCAGAGTTCTTATGAAGACTTTTACAGTTCCACGAGGAGATCTCTCAGTCAGTAGAGAAAACGTCATCCTTGGCCAAACACCCAAAAGGATAGTTGTGGGATTAGTCAACAACGCAGCATTGAATGGAGACTATAAATTAAACCCCTACAACTTTCATCATTACAACGTGAACAAGATAGGAGTCTATGTGGACGGTCATCAACTGCCCTCTACAAGACCACTCACTCCCAAATTTTCTGCAGAAGGTGGCAAGGAGTATATACAAGCTTACCAGACATTATATTCAGGATTAAACGGTCTTCACAAAGACACGGGCTCCATCATAAGCAGAGACGACTTTGGATCCGGTTACACCCTCTTTGCCTACAACTTAACCCCAGACCTGGGAGATCATGATCACTACAGTTTACAGAAGACAGGCAACTTGAGATTGGAACTAGACTTCAGCGAGCCTCTACCACATTCTGTTAACGTTATCGTCCTGGCAGAGTTTGACAACATCATTCAAATTGACAAGAGCAGAACGATTCTGTACGACTACAACTCAGGTTGAGACGGGACACTACCATGGATACTATTCAACTTAAGAGGGTATTGAATGAAGAACCATCATGCCGTAATAAGTTCAAAGGTGTTTACGCCTCGGACAGACTCCCTACAAGGATCAAGGAATATCCGTGTTGTTATATTGCGAATACAGATAAAAGTGGGGAAAGAGGGAGCCACTGGTGCGCCTTCTTTTTTGATCAAGATGCTAATGGACAATTTTTTGATTCTTATGGAAATCCACCAGAATTTTATACGTCTAGATTTAGTACCTTCTTAAACAAGAACTGCGTTATGTGGGATTTCAATACTGCCAGGGTACAAGATGACTTTTCAGCCGTATGTGGCCAATATTGCTTGTTCTATATTCTGCATAAATGCAAGGGTTTTAACTTAAAGGATATGATGACCGTGTTCGGGGATGATTTTTACCAAAATGATGTGGCCGTGAATGAATTCGTCAAACGCCATTTCGCTCTAAACACTACCGTATATGACGACGAATTTATCATAAAGCAAATTTGTAAAGCCCTTAAGGCTTAGTTCTGAAAACAGAGTCACTCTATATAGTTATGATATAGTATAACTACTTTAAAAGCATGTAGACTTTTTATTGTTTAACCCGTTATTATAATAGTTATATTAGAACAAGTGTGAATTACGTAGATGTAAGGTTTTTCATTCGGTTCCTAGGCAGTTAACTCGGCATTATTCAAATACCGGGAGCGTTCTCTTATTTAATTAACGAATAAGAAGCGAACAAACTTACATCTACGTACCTCCATTGTTCTTTATAAGTAAATCAGACAAAGAGAGAAATCAACACACGAACAAACTTAAACTGTTTTTCTCATAATCAATATGATATTTTATTATTGTATAATATTTATTCATACTTGTAACATTGATGAATGGAAATGGAAAATAAAGTGATGAAATATTCTTATACGTGTACAGTGTCTATTATTTATTGTCTTGTCTTTTGATTACTAATCTACACTAGAACAAACGCAATGAAATATTTAAATGAAATACTATAGCCCACCCCAGCATACACCACTCATACATCAACACCCTACCGCCCCCCCCCCCCCCCATACACTCAGTATATTTATAGTTGTAATCATGATCTAAATATAGATAATAATATTGATCTAATTAAAAAAAGAACAAAGAGACTATCAAATTAACGCGTATCTATTATCTAAACAAACTTTTTTTAGATCACTCTTTTAATGATTTCAATCGAATTCTTTGAACATATTTTTTTTTTAACGTTCCTATTCCAAACTATAACGTGATTACTCCATTGATGACC
The DNA here is from genome assembly GCA_032273385.1 of Ophiopholis aculeata. Classification (NCBI taxonomy): domain Eukaryota; kingdom Metazoa; phylum Echinodermata; class Ophiuroidea; order Amphilepidida; family Ophiactidae; genus Ophiopholis; species Ophiopholis aculeata. Next base: position 10,105 of record JAUMTS010072232.1, on the reverse strand, counting down.
TTAATTATGGCCATTTTTATCATTTTATAATCATATTATTTGAACGCTTTTTTCTATTTGGTATATTAAAAAACAATTTTTGTATAAATTCTACAGCTAATTAAAACAAATTTCCTGGTTTTGCTGAAATTGTTTGATCACTTTTTTCTAATCGTTTATTTTGTTGTATGTACATATCCCCCATTAAAAGTTCAAATGTTTGATCACTTTTTTTGTCTAAATAGATTCGTCATTGAACAACTTTTTCAAATTTTGGTATGATTTGAATACTTATTTTTACAATCTTTGGTAACAAAACATGTAAAAACGCTAAAATAGCAAAGATTTTAAGATTGTAAATTACAGTCTTGAGCTGAATATGACGGTTATCTTCGGTTCTTAGCTGAATAAGCCATCACAACTATTAAACAAAAACAAAAAACATATCATATACATAATCAGGTTTTCAACGTTATACAATATTGAAAAGGGTATAGTAGTCACGATTCATCAGGGGGCCCTTAATATTTTTCCCACGGAGCATCTTGGACACTATGACTTCTTAAGCCTGATCTAGGTTTGAGTGCTGTTTTCTTAATGACCTTATACTTTGGCGTGCCGTCGTCCGAATCGTGTTTACTATAACCTTCAGAACCCTTTTCCTTGTATTCTCTGATTAAAGACCTACGCTTGGAATTATTGATAAGGCTTTCGGGCATGTTTATATCAGCCATAGCCCTGATAAATTGCTTATGACCTATAGGGTCAAACCTGGGTGAATTGGTACGTAGTATGTCTAACATCAGATCATGCAAGTTACTATTAGGAACGATAGAGCCATTGTACACTAGTTCGCCTCGATCATTCCAAGACATCTTATCATTATGAGCTGAGATTTTAGCTAAGATTTGTTTAGCTTTACTACGCATATTTTTAGGAACAGAGTTTATAATATCTTCAAAGGTCTTAGTTTCATCCTCCATGGATTCAGACGGGTCATTCATCATGCTCACAACGGCTCCGGGGCTGGATGGTTTCTCTTCTACAATGTTCACTGCTAGAGGTTTCTGCTTCTGTTTGTGAAAAGTCAAGAACTGCTGCAAACTCTGTTGATATCGTATGGCTTTTTGGTATTCATCTAGATCATCACGTTCTAAAATCCATTTCATCTCCCTATCCAAAGAGAGTAGATTTTTAGTGCTGCTAGGTACTATAGTTTGGGTCTTTGATTGATCATTGCGTAGGGCATCAAGAACCTCCGTTGGAATGACAGCCATTTTCTTGGCGTGATCCATAATTTCAGCGCTTGAACAACAAGCTGGCTAGAGCTGGTAAAATAGTTTTCAACAGCAAACCCACAAAACCGCCTTTCTGCACCAAAAGTTTTCTTTTGGTGGCTAATGGAGTCCTCTTCTTAGCAAGACGACGCAGAGTATACTTGTGTCTATATAGTTTATGTTTCTGGTCCTGCGTGAGCGGTATATTCCCCTTCACAAGATTTAGAGAACATTCACAGACCGCTTTTACCAGTTTATCGTCTGAAGTCTGTAAAATGGCGTGGCGTTGTTTCGGGTGACACTTTGCCAAGACGTGAAGTTCGTGCTGACGGTCCTGTACCACTCGCGACATGATGTAAAATGAAGCAAAAACGCTGGAACAGTTTGTCTTATATCTTCTTTACAGGAACGTAACAGTATTGAGTTTCACCAGGTAGTATACCAGTTCTCACTCTCAAATTTTCAGGTGTGTTGGCTTTCAAATCCAGGAATAAGTAGTGGTAGGGTTCGTGTGTAGCATCATTATAGGCATCAATGAGAAACTTTGAATTGTTCGGATACATCTGCCTCGCCAAATGCATTATTTGGGAACGGTCACGGGCATTTTTAAAAAGTACCATGTATGAAACATTCAAACTTATAGTTCTAGCTTGCGGTCCTCTGTTAAACAAGTTTTGAAGAAGGTATATGACAGTAAGGTTCATATGATGGCTGTCCCGGCAAAACAAATCAGATAATCGGCGGTTGTTACCTACATCATTCATTAGGTCATCAAGGATCAAGCAATGAGGTTGCGTTTTGTCCAGAAGTTCATTCAAATTTGAGGGTAAACCCTCGATAAATGTTATGTTTGATAAAGCTTGAGATAGTTCAACGTAAGCAGGTTGATATTGAGAATAACACCATATTATCTTTCGTGGAGAAGGATGTATCATCGTCTGGACATTCAGCAATAGTCTTTTAACCCATTCAGTTTTGCCGGCATTTGAAGGGGCCGCCACTTGGATGCAGCTAGGATGTTTAATTCTCAAATCCATGGCTTCGAATGAACGAAACCGACTTACACATTAGACTTTTATAAAGAAGATGTAACTTAAGTAGGGGTTCTTTTTTGAACCTTGCTAACAATACCTTGTATGATTCTCGTACGTTTAACTAACTTATTCCACTGTTCTAAACTCAGATTAATACCTTTAATTGTAGGAATAATTGAGTCATTGATCACGTTAAATTCTCTTATGTCTACAATAATTAGATCATCTCTCACGCATACACTAACATAGATAAAATCACCTATGTTTATAACTTCTGATTCGTAACAAGATTGTGGAGTTTCAGGAGTGAACCCAAATTTGACCCTCTCATAGATAGAACCTGTGAATCCCGATCCCAATTCTGACACACCCCCCTCTTCTTCAAAATCACTTTCCCAAAAGGAAGAATCACTAAAGTAGGATGTATCATTTGATGAATTTTCACCCTTATTCAAAACAGTAGTAGTGAGCCAAGTTGACAACACTAAAGCTAGCATAGGAATGAAAAATAGAATAGGTACGAAATAAACGTTTAATTTAAACCCCCTTCTAGATCCTAACCTATTTTGAACCGTGTTTGCCATACTTTATATGTCTTAAATGCTTAGGCCTACTAAAAAAAGAGGAAACGGTACCCAAGTTCAGTAACGATCTTTACTCTGACAAGCTTTAGCTGTAAATGCGGAAATTGATAAATCTGTCATCCTATTTATAAGATCTTGGCATCTTATTCAGCCTCAACGTAACCATAGGGAATGGTATGATAATTTTCAATTAGGATTCGTTTGTCATAAACCATCCTGTATTTCTTTGTCAGGTCTTTGTTTACAATTTTCATTCGATTTAAGTCACGGGTTATTGCATTGTCATTGGAGATTTTGATGGTTTGCTCAGTGTTATGATCCCTGACCATGGCTTTGATGCTGTCAAAATTGATCAGCTGTGAATTTTTCCAATTTAGAGTAAACCCTCGTACCTTGCACACCGTCTTTCCCGACTTTGCAAGTCGGTAAGCGTAATTTTTGGGTCCAGCTGCGACAAATTCCTCTATGTGTTCCCCCTCTGGTACTTCGTTTGTCAGTTCTCCCAGAAACCTACCCATTTTAGGCCTATATTCGTTGGGATCAGAGGGATCAGCTTCCCAAACCAAGCTGTCAGTGTCAAAGTAGGCTAAGTTTTTTCCCAGCCGTTCAATTTCTGAGTACAAATGTAACCTAGCATGTGCGGTTGTGAATGCTGCAATTACTATATTGCATCTATCTTTTGGTAAAACAAACTGATCCTGTTTACTTATATACATTTCAACTAAATCGTCGTTTACAAATCTAGCATCGTGTACCTTAATGCTGTCATTATGTAAAATGTCAAAAAATTGACCGGGGGTCTTTACATACTCCCTTGTGGGCAGGTTGGGCCTTTCGGCAAATTTTCCCCATAAGTTATTTAAAGCTGCCTTTGACACCTGTCTTAACCCCGGGTTATACCTAATGTTGTCAGGATTTAGTCTAACCCCCTCTTTTTTCAGGAAATCCATTCGGTACTGACCCTGCTGCTCTGGAGTGTCACACCCCTCGGGGTACCCCGAGGCTTCTTGTTTCAGTTTAAGAAACATTTGGACGTATTCTTTAAACAGTCCTACCCTACTCTCAGTGAAATGCCATACCTGATACAGTTGTGTTATTTTGTACCCTAATTCAATTGCCTTTTCAAGTTCAACACTGACCCAGGTGCCCATTAAAACCCTTTCGTCGGGAGTATGTTTACACGCGGTAGTTTGTTTTGTTTGACCACATGTACGACATAATGGGAACAGCAATTTGTCTGTGAACCTAGCGGGGAGAAGAGGATGCCAAAGACTTTGAGGGGGAATGATTTTGCATTTTATCAGACCAAAATACTGGGAAATATCATTTGATTCGAATTCCGAAATTATTTGCGCGTGCTTTATCGGAAAGCGACATGTAGAGAGTACAAATGGATAAAGAGAACATACGTCTCCGTAGCATATCTGCTTACCATTGGTAGCTTTGCAATATAATCTAGTAGCATTAGTTCTACCCCCAAAAAATGAACCGCGCGCATCTAATGGTTTCAAACTTTCAGCGTCACTTATCATGTCTTTAATGGTAGGATCGTTTTTTACCATTGCGTCCCATTCGCACTCCCAAATCTCTGCATAATTATGGCCCGCAGACTCTATACGCCGCTTACGCATTCTCGTCTCCATGTAAGATTCCCCATAAGTTTTGTTGTTCCCTAAAAGTGGATTGGCATGGGTCGATTTGGGGAAACATTTGATGCAAGAGTGATATGCACATCCTAAAAATTCTATCACTAAATCCTCATCCTCAATATAACAATCAACTTTCAACCCTGCTTTTACCTCTTCCCTACCCTTCCCAAAGTGAAGGAGAGTTTTACCATGTGTCTTTTCATAGTATTCGAAATACTCTAAGGCTTTGATGGATTGATGTGTATTTTTCAAGTAGCCGTGGGGTGGAATTACGCCTACCGTTCTACTTTCTAAGAAATATTTGCGCCATATACGGTTGCACAAACTGGCAATTGTAATCGAATATCTGAAAGGATCCTCCCCTTTGTCACCAGGAAACTTACCCACCCCTCTTGTTACGTCCATAAAAAGTTGCCTAAACTGTAAACACCCTTCTCTCAGCACTTGTACATCACTGATACAGTAAGCTACCATTTCTTTTTTGAGATCATATTTTTTCCCTTTGGCCGTTTCTTTTTCGTACCATTTGAAAAATGTTGCTCTAGCGGGTGCACTCATAGAGTCGGGGCCAAAAGCCGAAGAATCGGGGAAGTCCAAAAGTTTTCCCTGGTTTTCTAAAGTATTTATGCTATGAGGAAAATAACCTTTGCGCGCTTGTAAATTGAAAGTTGAGGAGAACTTACTCAACGCCATTCCTATGAAATTGTAACTATCTATGATACTCATATCACTCTCCTGTATATTGATTGAAAGTATTTTAGCCCCTCTGTATATGACTTTGGGGGTTCTTTTCTTCTCATTGAGAAGATAATCTAATAAGAAAAAACCATCAAACGATCCTAAACAATGTGCTATACCAATGCTCTGTTCATGCTCATCCGAAAATAAGTAATCACAAAACTTGGTTTGGCAGTCTTGACCATAAAAAATCTTTTCCTGCAAGGGTCCACACCTACAACTATCAAAGGGGTAATCATTTGCTTCGTATACAACATTAGACTTGGGGAGCTCGGGATTTTCTAGGCACCTTTGGCAGGCTATTTGTGCTACGCAGAGGATAGCTTGGTGAGTTTTGTCAGGTAGCACTGTAGTTTCAAAGTCAAAAAATACATATTTGTAATTTTCAAGGTTTTTTGGATTTTCTTCTCTACCCTTTTTGTTTTTACGTCCCTTTTTGTTCCTTTTCCCTTTTTTAGGCCTACTATTATCATTTGACATGTTCTCACCTCCCAGCAGCGCTTCTAAGTCTACGGGGGCTTCTATAGGCCTAATATAGCACAAATGCTGAGCAGGAAAGATACCATGGCACGTACAGCATCTAACCTCATTACAGTCATGGCTCTTGAGATGTTCCTGTTTCAAATCATTGCATAACTTTTTCTCATTTATATATTCCTCTTCGTAATCCTTACATCGTATGTGTTTGTTACATACTGTACACCTATAATATTGTTTACATACGCTGAATTCACCCCCCTTTCTATGGTACATCAGACAGTCTAAATTTTGAAAAAACCTATGACACTCATTACATTCGACGTAACGTTGAATAGACTCTGGGATTTTACGACTGGCCCGACATAAGACATGAAAACAACAATGACATTCGGATCTGGTACATCCATGTTTCTTTTTATCGTTAAACCCTATACCGCATGATTGACAATAGAAAGACCTATTCAAAAATCCCGTGATTGACGAAATAACGTCGAAATGTTCATCATGGTAAACTAAATACAATTGTATAGGAGCCTCGAGACACCCTCTAAATATGTGCTGATCCCCAGATTTAAAATGAAATTGAAAGACATTTATGCCAAAATCGGGGGCTAGATGTTCTTGAAACTTTTTCATCTCAGGGTCACCGCAAGGACCATGAGCAACACCAGCAGCATCGTAAAGAGCTTCGGCCGCTATCTTTTGAGGCCCTGCGTACCTTCTGAGTGAATTCCATTGATCTTTAGCTTTTTGTTCATTGTTATTTTTCAAGGCAAGGCACTGCGCTACAACCAAGGCCCTACCGAAACATAGATCGTCCTTGTTTTTTATACGAATGATTGACCTTTTGTTTTGGAGAACTTTCTTTGCATCGAACGATCTTACCTTGTTTAGAGTCCCACCCCTAGCTGTAGCTACATGAATTACATTTAGAGTTATTCCCGGATATATGTGAAAACTTTCGTTTGAGTTTAAAACTTTAACTACATGATCTATGACCCCCTGTGCATCTAGATACTTTTTCTGCGTGAAAGGAATTTGAATAGCCGCAGTGAGCTCTGGACTTCTAAGAACTAATCTTACCCAATGATGTGGCTGTACATCTCTCAAAAGCCTAACCAGCACCCTTTCTATCAGTCTTGACAAAAGCTCGAGAGTTTCTGAAAATGACACGGGATCTACCTCTTGGAATTTAATTTCGTAGTCCTTTTGTTTTGCTCTAAATCGTTGATTTTCCGTTTCTTTTATTTTTTGAATGTTAATAAGAGGGTCTATTTCAGCATTTTCTTCCTCCTGTAAAGGCCTATTTACTATATCCCCTGCCCTTAACCTTCTACGCTGCATACGCTTTAACAGTTTTAACAGAGAGTTGGCTTTTTTCGCTTTCTGTTTTTTATTTTTAAGTTGTTCGTGCCTAGCCTTGTTTCTGTTCAATTTTTTGGATTTAGATTTCCGCCTTTCTTTCTTTTTTTGCCAGTCGAAAGAATGTTGACCTTTTACGGGTACCGTTTTCCTCTTTTTTGAGGGACCTACACCTTTACCCTTTTGTTTATGCTTTCTCTTTCTTTTTTTCTTAGTCCCTACATTTTGCAAATCCGAGTCAGATGATGCCTCGGTCCCACCCAGAAAACCCTCACTAGATTGAGTAGATGATAGGTCTAAGTCCGACTCTGGGCTATCAGTGTCAGGCGGGGTTTCATCATCATATAATTTATAGCCATAACGACGAAGCGTTTTTGAACTTGGATTTTCTAGAAATACTTGGTTTGAAGGTCCTGCACCATCATCATTATACCAATTTGACGCGGTTTCTGCATTTCTGGAGTTATCATGACTTGATGGTGGTGAATGCATAAGACTATCTATTTCCCTTTTCATTTCGGTTGTTTCCATATCACCCCATCCCGAATTGGCTATCAAATAGCCCTGAACATTAGACCTACGACTAACTGTCCCATCATGTATAGGCCTAGCTATATTCAAAATCGCCTCCCACCCTTCCAGAATTATTCTAGATTCATCATCTAGATTGACGATGGACTTAAGATACGGTAAGTCACTTTCATCAACAGTGCCTGACTTCAACCAAAACTTAATGTTAGCTAATTCCTTTTCACTTAACCGAATGTTTTGACTACAAGGTTGGTCATAAAAGGGAATATCCTGAAACACACCACAATCGGGTAACGAATCAACAATAGCATGATTACCAGCCCTATCATTAGATATACGAGAATCATCACTAGTATTGTTAGCGTTAGTTCTTAAGATTACCCCTACCTGTGGTTGATCTTCATTTTCACTGTCAGTAGTGCATGGTCGATTGGTCTTCTTCTTGGCCTTAGGCATGATGACCAGAGTGATAATGTAAACTCTGTGATGGCTTATTCAGCTTAGAACTGATGTTGTTCTGATGGTCGAAACTCAGCAATTGATCTTCAGATGGGTCAGCTCCTAACATATGTACGAAAGATAAAATTATAAAACAAAGAATGATTAGTTTGGTGGTTAAGTGACAGTTTTGATGGACAGCTTGTATTAGACACACCCCCTTTCCCTAGCATCTTGACATCTACATTAATAATTCATGAGTTTGTACGTACTATAATTAAACATCGTTTAATTAAACATCGTTTATTTAATCCAAACCTTTTAACGTGGAAGCAGGCAGGCCTATGTATACATCACCATACACCTGTACACATTTTACCAGAAACAAACAACACTGCTTACAATTATACTTGAACCTTATGAATATCTTTAGAATCTTTAAGAATTAAATGTTAGTTTGACTTTGCTAAACCTTAGCAACTTTTAAGTTTATCTTTGCTTAACTTTACCAACTTTTAAGCAGAGTAAATGTTGTATACACTTTTTTGAGACTGAACAACCACCGCCTCTCAAATTTGACCTTTGATGAAAGTTAATGAAATAAAATGATAATTAGAATTAAGACAAATTAATAATTCTTACTGTATTCTTGCTCATTCTCATGGGAATAAACCATACTATCCAGCTCCTTGTCAATAACCCCTTGCATATTCTTCAGAGTTTCCCATTGATTTACTGTAAGGGCTATTCCTCTTCCTCTGACGGGAATGTACTCGTCGGTATCACGTTGTAAGCCATCATCTGGGCTGTCCTTTGCTCTTGTTCTTCTTATGTAATCTCTTATGTGCAGCCAAATTTTTCCTTTAAAGATGTTTAAAAGCACGTGACGATTTCCATCTACTACGAATCGTTTACGATTTCCCTCGTCGATACATGCAGGCGTTGGAGGAGGGGGAGGAGGCGGTGGGTAAGGGTTAGAACCATACAAATTCAAATCCTCTAGAGCACCCTGATTCATTTCTGATGTCTGTTTGGCGTAAGGTTGAAACCTATTACCACTAGCACTTTTCCTAGACATGTTAATATTTATATGTTTCGCGTCTTGAAAACTATATAAAGTGAAGAATATAAAATTATAATAAAACTTACTACACTGTTATAAGTGAAGAACATTAAACAAGAGTCAACATTTATGAGCAGGCATTGAGTGAGAAGGGTTTATATAAGCGAATTTGAGGCAAAATATGACGAATAGTCCCGATTTAGAACATGACGTTGTATATATTGCATCAGCATGATGCAATATCAAAGTGACTCATTGCAAGAATAGTCCCGATTTAGAATATGATTGTTGTATGTATTGCACCACCATGATGCAATATCAAAGTGACTCATTGCAATCGTATCATACAAGTCTGGACATGCCTAAAACTTATAATAGAATCTTTAGGAATATTGTTAATCATTTTTATAAAGGAATTAATGCCACAGATACATTTATTATTATTTTATTTTACATTCGAAACCAGAATCAAAGGTAAAAATCATTATTATTTATTTTCAAGCAATGTTTGGGAACTTTTGAACACGACGCTATAGTCTTATCTTTAACACATACATCTAGGGTAAACCAATCATACACTCTAAAGACTTTCTCTAAATATTGGGAGTCTAATTTTACATAAAGGAATCCCAAGTTTATATTCCATTACCGTATTCTAACAATAGGCCTTTCTAGTTTGGCTGGAAACATCCTGTAAGATGTTTTCATCCAATTTTTACAGGTAAATATATGCGCCTACACAAACATCATACTCTATTTAACTTCATTCAATAATGCTTTTAAGTTTGATCCATAGGCTGTTCTGTAAACTCAGTCTTTATTGTTTTACCCTGACTAAAACTTTTTATGAATACACATCTTGTTTGTACTGGTCGTTTCCCACACTTGTTGAAATTCCTGTTTTACTTGTTATTGCAAGTTTCTATTATAGGGTTGATTATGCTTTAAAATGGTATTTTTGTCGCTCGCG
>JAUMTS010072121.1:0-10664 GCA_032273385.1 Ophiopholis aculeata | reverse complement strand
GACATCAGATCTTTTAACGATACAAATGTCACATTGGGTGTTTTGACTATTAAGTTAAACTGTAGAGGCGAAATGAACTTGATTGCATGTGACGTAGTTGAAACTACTCATGTGTACGATGACTGCCCTTGAACACAAAGTCTGTCAAATAAAGTGTATTCGCTTTTACCCATATTTGGAATATAGAAAACAAACTATCAAATGTACTCATTGTTCTTTCTTTTTCTTTGAAAAGTGACTGATACATCAAGCTTACCCACCCGGGTATATAAACTAAAACTACTAAAATAAACGAGCAGTCTAGATTAAGTGTTTGTTATGGAAGTAATGTTGATGATAAGTAGTTGATTTTTTTCTAAATATTCAATTGACTGATTGATGTCAAATTCAACAATTTTTCATTAATCCTGTAAGAACCGCATACGAAATAATGAACTTTTTTTTTTTTTAAAGCCAACAAACGGGGAATTCACTAAATTTATAAATTGCTATGCACCCGTAGTAAAGGCAATATCTTGTGCAAAGTGGAGGTACTCTATTTTGTAATGGAATGTTGCTGTGAACACCTTTGGTAATAATGTATCTCCTTGTCTAACTCCACTGGTGTTTTCTACTTGCGAGACATGTGCCCATTTACCTGAGTGATTTGAAAATATCTGAATGTTCTATGAAACCGAATGTCTTTTCATAATCATTGAATCCAATGCAACATCTAGTTAATACTCATGAACTTTAACGATGAGTTGATTTATTGCATGTAGGTGGTCCAAGGTTGAGAAACCTTCTTTAAACCCTGACTGGACTCCTAAACCATGTTTTTACGCAAACACACAAATTATGTACCACTAGCTTGTGGTTATATTCTGCTTACCTTGCGACTTCTAATAAAAATAGATAATAGTTACTTATTACTATATAAATGTCTTCTATACAAATTATATTATAAACAATAAAAAGGCAACAAAAATTATGTCTCAACTTCCTCCAGCTGAAAACCCTAAGCTCTATGCGATTTTTTTTAAATATTTTTTAAATACATTTTATGCTTTGCGAATGCGGTGTTTGTTGGTGGTTTTTTTCCGGGGTGCCACTTCTATTCAAAGGTGGATATGATGCGTGAACAAGGAAACACGTAAAAAGGGTCATTTTCTTCCAATTTTTTTAGGCGGTGTACGCGCGTATATTGATAAGGGTGTCAAAAACAGCAAAATACGGAAAAAAGGGTATTTTTTTTCTTATTAACCCTGAAATTATCATGTACGTGTTTAGGGTATGTAATACTCACATTAAGCATTCCTGTATTTTTTTCCATGCATTAGACACATGATGATGGTACATTAAAGCGTTGAGAGGTGTACAGTTGGATGTATATACCTAGTGGTGAAATAAAATTCATGGAACCTCATGAAAACCTTGTAGATGGTTGATTATTTGTTAATGTTGTGAGAAATGAGTGACCACATAGCATTACTTGAAAAGGGTATATTAAGGACACAATGCATTGCTTACTTGTTAAAGGGTAGCAAAAACAGACAACATTTTTTGTTTAGGGTATGTTTTTTAGTCGGTGGAAATACTTGTTCAGGGTGCATTTTGTAAGTTCATGTTCACGCATCTTATTCACCTTTGAATACAAGTGGACCCGGGGTTTTTTTACCCGTTTTTCCAGTGCTTTTTTTTTTTTAATGTTAGAAAAAATCACGAATAAAACGCGACTTTTTATGAAATTTAAAAAAAAAATCTGGAAAATGTAAAAAATCAACGCTAATAATTTGTAATTTTTAAAGCTATGCGCGGGGGAAGCTGAGACATACTTTTATTTTTGGTGGGGGCCTAATACAAGAGTAAATTGTACTCTGACAAGGTCAAAAGATCACGTAACTTAACACAATTTTCGAAATTCGTGAGTTGATGTTAAGATCCTAATTTAAGCGGACAGATACTAGTATAAATGTTTCGCTGAAGATTGTCTTCGGAAAAGTGTTTTCCAACTAGGCTGCATAGGAAGGGAAATGCTCCATACAAACAAGTTTCAACAAATTGCGATTTTGGACATAGTGATTGAATATAAATAGTGAAATTCATGTAAATTGTTAAACTTTCAAATGCGTGATTTATTTTTTCAAAACCTTTCGATGTGAAAAATATAAAAAAACCTGTAAATTGGTTCCTTACTTCAGCAGTCCAGTCCGAAAGCCTGGGCAGGAAACAGTGCTATGTCAGCAGCATGTTACCTGCGCAGGAAACATCAATAACCAAATGCACTTGTGTGATTCAAATTATGTTTTGGGGGGTTTTGTGCTTCAAAACATTAAGATGTACATTTTGTTGCATGTATTTATAATCGATTAATATCTAAATAATAATGTTCATCCCGGTGAAATATTTTTTCGCGAGATGAAACATTTTAAATTTGCACTGTATTTGAGCTTACAAAAGGAAAACTTCAACAAACTTGAAACAAATTTGCTACATGTTAACTTAATTCGACACAGTTGCTGAAGATGATGTTTCCTGCACATGAAACATGCTGTCTCAGTAGGAAATGTTTCCTGCCCAGGCAGTCGGTCCAGACTGTTCAGTTCAAAGATGCCAAAGCTTTACGTATCTCTGAGACGTAGCTTTACGCAGTTGCTACTGTTATTTACAACCAGGTTTTATACCTTTCTGGATCGTAAAAGCGAAAACCATTTCTTACAAATCCCCCCAAAATGCTAATAAATGCCCCCCATTTTGAAAACAACAAGGGCGATCTGACTTTTTTTAAACAAAAAGTTGCGGAATATAAAGTTAGGCAATTACGAAACAAACTTGCGTAAATTATGTTTGCGTGTTAACGGGAGACGCGAAAAACTAAATGTTGGGTCAAAATGGACCCCCATATGTACTTAAGAGTTAATGTAGTCCTCACTCCTCTGCCATCGCTTGTATCATAACAATAATATACTGGACTGGTCCGGTGAATAGTTAGTGACACTCAGTTTTATGAAGGCACAACATTTTCTAATTCCGTCTTGCATGCTTTTCCCTTATCAGTATCAAGCGTACACTCCTCTGTCGTACCTGCTTTTCTAAACGTTGTCACAATTTTCCAAATCATGACGCAAAGCAGCGCATCAATCATTGTGAAAATACCAAACAAAGATGGAAACGTTAAAAATTCGCCGAAATGAGGATGATCCGAGAAAGTCAGAAGTATCAAGGTCAACGTCAGGGCGACATTTTGACAGCCTGTTTCAAACGCAATTGTGCGGCACTTCTTGTGGGATTGCTTCAGGATACGGGCGATGCTGTAGCCTAGTGCGAATCCTAGTAGTGGCATTGTAACGGCTGCGAACCACACCTTCCACCCAGATGTAAACATTCGTGGGTTGATAATGGCGTTGAGTGTAATAGATATAGCAATTCCTAAGAGACCCAGGATGCTTCCGACCTGTAAAGAGAAAAACTTACTTAAAGGGGCAGTAGACATGTTTAACATCATCCCCTCCCCCAATTTTGTTCAAAACTTGAAGTTCTAGATTTTTGTACTATTAGAATCGTATTTAATAGTTGTTCAACTACTAGTATGCCAATTCTTATGTTCCAACTTGATGCACTTACGAAGAAAAAATTACTTTTGTATCATTATTTCGTTTTCGTTGTTAACACCGATAACTAAAGATCGATCTTGTCGCGGCGAAATAGCCTCGTTTCCACTTTATGCATTCTACACAGAAATCTACTAAAATTCCTTTTTTTTAACACTTTTTGGAGGAATTTTTATATTTTCTTCTATAAACAGTAGTAGTGAAAGTATTTCAACATATCTGTTGAATTTCAGCGAAAAAGAATATACCAAAATATTGTCTACTGCCCCTTTAATAGATTTTAAATTGTCAGAAAATAAAGGAACATTTTTCTAATGGGAATTAAAATAATTGGCATAAAAAAAGACATATTCTAGCAGGCACCGAATAGAAGAATTAGTACTTTAAAAAAAAATTACATGTCAGATTTTAACAAGAACAGCGTCCCTGTCGCCTCCCTCACTTTGATTAAAGGCGTCGTATATTTTCGGTCTCTTGCAGCCATGGAGGCCAGCTTTTTAAAAGACCTTGCTTTAAAAATTGTGAAAACAACTTTTTTTATTAACCTCACTTCAAAATTCAAACTCCTCACCTATTCATACCAAAAAAGAACAATCAGCTGATTCCATATTGACATTTTCATTGCACTATAAAAATAACATCACCTCATGCGTTTGACCTTTCACCCCTCTATGGATGGGTGAAGGGGGTAAACCAAGCAACATGTTCTGTTACTGGGAGGCAATTATTATATCACTTGAGATTTTTAAGTATGTGTGGAATTTGCTGAAAAACCTGATAAACTGAAGACAAAAATGAATTTGTAACCATAACAGATTATACTAAAGCTTTGTGTAGATGAAATTTGAATTGTCTGTCTGCATGGACTTTGACATCAAAAACAAAAAACAGTTTAAATAAGAATGTTCATGATTTAATTAATATTAATAAATAGAACCACAATGCATTGCATGATTAGCACATCTCAACCAGGCCTTTCGAAAGTCCCGGTTCAATCCTTGATGGCCACTGGCCAGTCACTTTTACCACTGACTGTTATTAATGGCGTTATTAATTGTGACCATCTACAATGAACAGATTTTGAAGTTGCAATTTTCACATTTTCGTTTTTGATTTAGATTTCAAATCCGCATAAAATAAGCTTTAAAATGTTTTATCACATTTGATATTTGCTTGGTGAAAAGGCTTTCAAAAAGTCAATAATACAAATTTTGAATAAATAGCCTTTGTTTCCTATTGAATATTGTATAATTGTACAGTTTACTGAATGGGCCCTTACGACTTCACAATAGGTTAGTTGTGGTGCACAAAATGCTGATGAAGTGACTTGTGTTGAAGTGAATTGTGTTGAAGTGAATTTTGTATACTCAATTTCACATTCTATAAATTGTCTCTCCTTATTTTTCATTTTCAACAGAAGGGGCATCTCGTCGCGGACAGAAAACTTCCCCTTACCTGAGCGGCCAGAAGATGTGCTTCCCCAACACTACTTGGAAAGCGTCAAGGAGGCCCTCAGTAGCTATGTATCGTCATCTTCTGCGAGTGGGATGTCATCGCCATCCAATGATGAGACGGTGACACCCAATGCGCTGGTACTGGCTACTAGCCATGGGGGCCATAGTGGCTGGACGACTGGCAACTCAACGGAGAGAAGTAGCCTCTTCTCTTGGGCTGATGATGTAAGTAGCGCACTATTTCAAAAGTGGTCAGCCAGCAATTTTTTTGCGTACATGAGTGAGCAAAATTTGATCACTTTTTTCGTGCTAAAACACAGAATAAAGTGAGAAAAACTTGATTTAAATGATTTAAAAAAAAAAATTCCAACTTAATTTTTCTTAACTACAGCTTAAGTCATGTACGAAAAAAAATCACACACCCAGCCATATAAAAACGATGCAATTGTCAGCACAGACACTTTTGATACAACAATGGATATTACCAAAAATAAAGCAAATAAAAGGAAATTTATCACTTGTTTTCTTCATTACTGAAGAATTCATAACCTGGTCATAACAAATTTGGTGTCATTTTAAAGTGCTTTGTTGTATAGTAATTTCTTTCAGCTAAAATGACAATCTCAACTTTAATGTGATGGTCATTTGCATCCTTTTGATATGACGGTACACATATTCCTTGGGCTATTCCAGTATGTACACAACCTTAAATAAAAATCCTATAATTTCAACCTACATTTTCAAAAATAATATGGAATTCAAGCAAATTCTGTTGCTTTTCCTGAAATAGTCCATTTTAGTTAGTGACTATTATTATAGTATTGTTGGACATGCACCCAACGAATTGACAAAGTATAGAATCCATAACTAACTTAGTGGCAGTAGACATCTTAAAACCATGGTGGCTATTTAGTGTACCTCTGGTTAAAATTGACAACATACACTGATACAAACACTCTTTCTTGCACAGAGAATCATTTTTTGACACAGATTAACTTAACATATGAAATATTAAAAAGTGTCACAAGAACTGGACCAAAATAACGGTTTTTTTTGTAAATGTAAGAAACTTTTCAGTGAACCCTTGCAGTAAAAAGCTTTTGTAGTTTCAACATTGGCATGCAGTGTGGGTATTGGACCACATATTTTTTAGTCCTCTTTTCAAAATGGAATCCATTTTATTCCATTGCCACTGAGTCATGATCCTTTAAACATTGTATTCTATAAATGTTGGACTGTCAACCATTTCTGATTCTCATTGAGACCTCTATTTTGTCTCCATTTTTATTTCACAAATCAGTCATAAAAAGACCTTTGTACATTTGTTCTTTAAAACTCTTACTTCAGAGGGTACTGTAGGATTATCGCTATAGTTTTGTGTTATAAAGTTTTTTGTTGTTTCGAATTTATACATACACATATGGCTACATCATCCACTGTCGGATGTAGCCCTCCTCATGTAATTTCCACTTGTGTCTGTCTTGCGCCTCTCAATTACAAATAAACTTGTATGTAATTTTTGTCCGCAGGAGTTTGACAAACAAGCTGCCCAGACGGTGCAGAAGATGTTTGACGAAATCGATGACATGCTGTTTGATGAGCAGAAAAATGCTATTACCAGTACACAGATCCAGATTGAATGCAAGGAGTGGAACGCAAGGTTTCCACACCTAAGGTATGATCTAGGGCCTTGCTGGTGTGTGTGGGGTTGTGGGGGTTAATAGGGGAAGGTGTGCTGTGGGGGTGAGTAGGGAAATGTATGGCCGGGGAAGGAGTGGTTTTAGGTAGGGATGTGACCAGTACATGGATCCAGAAAGAATCCAAGGAGATCTATTAAATAGTGGAATGTAAGGATTGCACATCTCTGGTATGATGATCAATAGGTATTATAGAACCTTTCAAATAATTGTTTGTGTGTAACTCATCATGTGTAAACATGCTGATTGCTGGTATGTGTAGTATAGTTTTGCAATCATTCTGCATAAAGTTTCTGAAGAGTGAGAACCTACAGGACTTTACGAATCAGTTCTGTAAAACAATGTAGCAGGATCAAGTCTAAATTTTAGTAAATGATGTATACTTTTTATGTCACTTTTCTCACAACAGAGTTCTAGGCCAACAGCTGCTGACACCGGGAGATTTAGGGTATCAGTTATACCCCGGTGTGAGACCAGCTACAGCCCCAGAGCTGCTTGATGTAGCTGATTACGAGGTCCCAGGCAATGCAAGTCCAGTACTACAGGGGTAAGTACTAATGTGTATCCCGAGATTAGAATGGTAGTGAATGCGTTTGTGTTTGTCCATGCGCGCTGCGTTATTTATTGCGCCTTGTTTACTCTCGCGTGCATTTTGTTACGCGACTAGTTACGCCGCAAGCATAACACGGGCGTGCATCAAGAGATGCTGTTTTTACCGGAAGTGACATCACTACCAATCTCGGCTCAGGATACACTTTACATAGCTATACACTTTTGTACCCTCCAAAACCCAGCTTGGTAGCTGACAACGAGACAGTTTCCAGGCATAGCTAGTCCAGAACTTCATGCGAAGGTACTACATGAATACCCTCTTTCGTCTGGGTCAGTAGATAGGCCTTATTGTTGAAGATTGTTGAAATAAAATGAGACAGGCGTAACAAAAACCGACTTGGAGCAACCAATGTTGTGGATGATACCATGAATCTGATGATCATGAAGTAGACCTTGCTTCCATGTAGGGCTTTGCATCCTTTAAAAAAAATATGATTTGTAAGTTTGCCATGACCACCAGCAGATTTACAGTGCCTCAGAATAAATTGTCTATTATTGCTTAAGAAAATGTGTGTCGTCACATGTTGGCAAAGTTACAAGCATTAGCTATGCTGTTCTGCCCCCTGCGCCGGATATCACAGCTTTGACAACGGATGCATACTTACTGTGATTGGCCATGCTAAAGCGTGGGTCACACCTATTTGTCAGTGTGTGTACGCTGCGTGGCGACTGTACTTGCGTGTCCGAACATTTTCTCAAGCAATAATAGACAGATGGTGGTTTATAAATATTCCGTATCATACCACGACTTCACCAAATAAAATTACACCTTGGACTTTGTGTTACTTGTGCGGCTCTGTACTAGACTATCTCCACCAGTCGCTAAATGGGGATCGGTCTGACCATTTGGTGACTGGCAAAATAATATGAAAATAAAGTGGCGCAAAACAGTTCCTGAATCAGGAACCTCGCCTCGTTTCTAGTCGGCATGCCACTCCTCCTGCCCAGTTGACATACCACAGTGATCCCTTGCTGTATTTTACTATAACAACCAGTATTTTATCAGTTGCTAACGAGATTACTTAAGAGTGCGTACTGTTATGATACATTGACGCGGTTGACCCGGTATGCGGCAACCTTCACAAGTGCTTTGCATGGCGCAGTGAACACCCCGCGCAGGTAGCCTTCATTAGAATAATTCATGATCTAAAACTGTGCCAATCCTTGGTCTTTTAGTTTTACAGTTGTCACTGACAGCACAGCGTAGCGACAGTGCCAGGCGGTAGACGACAAAGGATACAGTCTAGACTCTGTACCAACATACTGGAGGGCATCTGTGACGCCCCCATGGTCGACAAGACTGAGAGATGAATAGGATAGGATATCATGTTTGCTCATTTGTGTTATTAACTGATATCTGCAAACTCTTTCTATGTGTACTGATGATCATGTTTTCCTGTTTTCTTACAGCCTGTCAATATCCGGCAAGCACCTTGACTCTATAAAAGTGCCTTCACCTGACATGGCCAGCAGTAGAGGAGATTTCTGCCCAGACCCAACCTTAGCTTATTTAGAAGAAGAAATTATTGAATCAGATGGTTTTATAGAAGAATACTTAGCTTATGATCATTATCAGTAAGTGCATCAATTGTATCTATGATTGTTTAGTATTTTAAAATTCTTTACATTTCTTTGTTGTGGGGCGTATTTCCAAGATTATTTGATTCATTTCAGGGGCAAATGACATCTTTAGCTAAACAATGCTAAAACAAGGGCAATGAGACTTGAAAAACCGCCAGAAACTATATGTTTGCAGTAAATTTAGTCAAATTGAGGCAAAAAGTTGGAGCATAAAATGTGAAGGTCCTATTTGGTCAAGTGCACCACTGAAGGAAGTTTAAGAATCAAGATTTGAATGATTTGTTTCTAGAAACACTCTTCTGAATTAATTTGTCGCGGGCGACCAATCTATTCAAACTGCAAAGAATTGGCTCTCTTTCAATAACTATGTAATTTCTGCAGGAGTAATTGTGTGTGTAAGATAGTATATGAGCAGGCTCTCTAAATATGCAAAAAATATATTAGTAAGTGTGGAAACAAGTGAAATTCGAAATATGCAATCATGGGCAGTCCCTTAAATTACGTGTGTGCAATAAATGATAAAAAAAACCTTTACTTTTACTTAGAAGGGTAGGGTGACGTTCTAGATAAAATATTATGTTGTGGGGTGCAATTTGCCTGCAGGTCGCCTATTGAGAACCTCTGGCCTAGGACATGCTTAAAGTCAGATATGTATCTCCCAATATTGGAGCACAAAATAATTCCAGTTTGGGGCAATAGTCATATTTGCCGAAACTGAGACTTACAGTTTATAGTTTTGCATGTAGGATGAAGTAACCATGGTTATTATTTTTCCTTTTCACAGAGATGATGAGGAGCATGAACGTAAAAGGTATCATGCCCCAAGGAGGAAAGGTTTTCCTCCCGTCACCCCAAATGCCTGTATGCAAAACACCGTCCTTAGTCAAACTTTTGATGTCCTCTGGGCTGAAGTTGTTGTATGGATGAGGCAGATCGTGCGTAAACATAGCGATCTACATTTAGAAGGTAAGAAGTTACCCAAAAGAAAAGGTTTCTCTCCCACCCACAATAACTGTATGCAAATTCCTCGTACAGTTTTTGAGTTTGAGCTAATTAAACAAAATTGGTAAAAAATTGGTAGAGTGCTGGTACCAAGTTCATCAGTCTTTACTAATGAACAAGAAAAAGCTAAATTTTCACTAAATCTGTTGGTCCATTTCTCCAATATGCTGGACCAATCTTGTGACCTTGGCCTTTGAATGAATACTGGTTCTTCTTCTTGGTCAATGTTTTGATGTCCTCTGGGCTGAAGTTGTCGTATGGATAAGGCAGATCGTGCGTAAACATAGCAATCTACATAATTTAGAAGTTAAGGGATTAATATAAGGCTATTTGGGTGTGCAAGTGCTACATACCTGTATCTAGCTTTCTAAAATATATCTTCGTTGGGCGGGAAAAACCTCCTTGGTGTTTTTATTCCCCTGAATATTCATTGAGCAAAAGCTCCTATGTAACTTATAGGATTTTCTGACTAATACATGTTAAAGGTCCAAAAAGGCATATGAAGTTGCTCCTGAATTAAACACATAGGAGGTTTTCCCCGCCCAACGCTGATATACTAAATGATGTATGTAATTGTATTGTGGAAACTGCTTTATATTTCCAATATTGGGTAAGGGGTGGCTTCAACAATCAACCACTGGTTGGCCAACAGTTCAGTGAGGTTGCCTGCGTGTCGCTGTTTAGAGCCAAATAAACTGGCTCCAACAGCACAGAACCGTGGGTTGAGT
>JAUMTS010072010.1:0-10667 GCA_032273385.1 Ophiopholis aculeata | reverse complement strand
GACGTAGTGAGACGAAATATTAATTACAGTGAGTAAAAACTTGGTTTTGTCACTCATAATTTATATCTTATCATGATACATTGGCTTACTTTTGTGTGGTGATTGCTTCGATCGAGATTCAGGACTAAACAGTAGGTATGGTGATAATCGGATGACACACAACACTTCAATCGTGACAAATGGATCTTCATGTTATTTTTTTTAAACATGAGGTCAGTATAAGTATAATAGGTGTATTTGTCTTTAATGCAAGTATTGGTGTCGTTATAAAACAATTTATACATTATTGCGCATTTATAATTGTTGTATGACGTCAAGTGCTAAAGGGAAGAAACCAGGATCCCAAAAGTGTATAAATTTAACTTCTACCATATTGACAATCTATTGCAAATCATTTTATGATAGTATAAATGTTAGAGACAACAAACTGCAAAAGACGCTCATTGTTATATGATTTTAATCGTGTATCATTGTCATTGTATTTGCATATTTTATTAACCACTAACCTTTCTTGAGTAATACTTTATTTCATCCCGTCCCCCCCCTCCAAAAAAAAAAACCCTAATTGAACGTGATACTTTTATTCTTAATTGCTCTTTTCGGGAAAATACACATAGTCAACATGGTTGTACACATTATATTAACATATGAAATAACAATTCACATCAAATCAGAAAGTAAAGGTGTCGAATAATGCAACGGGCAAGTTTTTGATAGATCTTTTGAATACCTTTTCGCTGTATACTTACATTCGCATACTCATAGATTTACTCAAGTAAAAAGGAAATCACCTTGGAAGAATGAACATGAAACTTTTTGAATAAAAATAAACTCGTGCTCTAATTGCATCTTTAATGAAAGGAATACAGCGAGGCGTTCTGCTTTCAAATTTGAATGATCTAGGTGTTGAATGAATGTAGATAATGTTTTCATTGATGGCAATGAATGGCAATATTGCTCTATGAGTTCATTACATGATGAGTTTTGCCCACATATCGTTCAAGCAGTTATGTAAATACTTAAACCGCAGTCCTCCCAAGCGATTGGTGTAATATATTATCCTAAGGAGGCTGTTGACATTCAAACTCTTACCCCGTACTTTCTATTCTAAATGGTTGACATGTGCTGATTATTATATAACTTTCATTGATTTTCTCTCCTCTTTCTTATCAATAATGAATATAAGATTCAACCATTGTTCATGACATGTATGTGCATTTCTTATACGTTAACACGTTCCTGCTAATTCCTGATAGATAACACTGATTATGCATTTAACCAGTTAAAAAAAGTAGTCCTCACGCTTGTTTTATACTTTAAAAGTGCGTTGCATTGTAACAAGAAAATGGAAATACATAAAATAATTGGTTAGTGAATATAGTTTGTTGATTTATAGAACAAAATGGACGCCCTAACATCCGATTTAAATACGGAATAAATCTTAAAAAACGCATAATATGCAAAAGAAAACGATATTTTGCAGGTATGACCGGGCACTATATATGTATAAAGCGATTGAATGCTTAATTTTCTTTTTTTTGTTTTACACACATTGTAATCTTTGTCGACTCTACACATCCTACATTTCAGAAGCTCTCCGTAGGACATTGATTATTCTCATGTAATAGTTTATATAAACTAGCCCAAAGATACAACAAGCTAATGGTATTTGTCACTCGACCTGGACCTACTTTCGCATGTGTGAATTAAACAGGTGTCTGGTTTGTTTGTAAGGCATAACTTATGTCTCAATGCTCGACATGTTTTGTAGCAATTGGTACAAAACAAATGCATCAATCTAAGGGTGGGTACTATTATATGACAGAACATTCATTTAGCTGCTGTCCATCCTTATAGGTAATACATCACTTTGGACAGTTATAGAGCTTGCTTCCAATTTAAGCAAATGTCCAATCCATTGAGTTGGATTCTCGGTAACAGAATCAGCTTCAATCGAATGTCACGATCAGTTCTACGTGATTTCAAAAGAGTTAAGGTTGGTATAAACCCATTATTTTTGGACATTTTGATTAAGCTATAACTCTGTAACTGCTAATCTAAACTATATAAAAGTTCATTTGTTTAGCACGGCATTGACGAGTTAAACACACTGATGACGTCATAAAACCAAGGTTTTGGAGAAAACCATTTGTGCTCATACAATTCTTGGAAAGCCTAACTAAAATTTGATTTGATATTATTTTATTTTTTTCCCTTTTTTGGAAACTAAATGAAGGAGTATTTAAAAAAAAATCGCAATTATTTTAGAAAAAGGTCAACATATTCATATTTTTTTTAAACACCTCAATTTTTTAAAACTTTTTAGAAGCATATTTTTAAAAAGAAGGCAAAATTCAAAAATTTAGGAAAAACCTCTCGTAGACAATAATATTTAGATCTAATTATAGTTAGGCTTTCCAAGAAATGAAGTGCTTGAAACCATGTTTTTTGATAATTTTCTTCAAAACCATGGTTTTATGACGCCATATGACATCATCAGTGTGTTTAGCTCGTCAATGCCGTTTTAAACTGTATACTTTGTATGTTATTGATGAGCTGTTGAGGAGTTAGAGCAAAAACAAAATGTCCTAAAATAATGGGTTTACACCAACCTTAAGCCTTATAAAGGGTCTAAAGAACATAATTTGTACTGACATCATTGGCATTCAAGAACATCGTCTTATTATAACAAGCCCCACCGAAAAGTTATGGGCTGATGACAAGAACTGGGTGCTAGTATATAGCTCAGCCACAGATCAACGACAAGGAGGTGTTGGTATAATGATGTCAAAGCATATCTACAAATGCCTACAGAGGGTAAAATCCATCACCAAGAGAATTATCTCAGCTACATTCCATGGAAACCTACAACTTACAGTGACATCAATCTATGCTCCAACTGAGTTTGCTTTCCCTGAAGACAAGCATGAGTTCTACAACGATCTAGAGAATCACTTGGAACAGGTGAAAACTCACAACAATAACTTAGTTGTTGGACATTTCAATGCTAGAGTTGGACTAGACAGACATTCAACATACTCTGAAGTTATTGGACGTCACTGCTTCTATGACATAACTACTGGATATGTGTGAGGAATTCAAACTAAGTCCCTCACAAATGATATTTCCTCTCCCTAGATCCCGTCCCTGGACAATTCAACACACCAATTAGACCACATTCTCATCAACAGTAAGTGGCCAAACTCCCTTCGTAACTGCAGGAGGAATATGACTCCGATCACCGGATTATCAACATCAAAATGGTCTGTAGTCTAAGAACTACCAAAAGGAAACCATTCTTGGCATTCAAAATTCACGGCCAAAGTTCAACTGGAAGAAATTACAGGATGATGTTTGATTGTCAAACAAGATTTTACGTCCTCAAGTGCAACAACTTCTAACAGAGACGATTTGTTTGAAAATGCTGTATCAGAAGTGGCAGAGAAGGTTGTTGGTAAATGCAAACCATATGGGATGCCAAGTAGGGTGACAAACAGAACCAAGCAAATAAAGACAGAGAGGGATGTGGCTAAAAGAAGGTATCTATTATCCAAATCTCGACAGTATATAGAAAGATGGAGGTGGCTTTATAATACCTGTCTGAACGAGTCGTAAACAACTGACGCATCGACAATGCTGAAAACGCAAATGGAAGAAGTCCACTTAGCAGACATGAAAGATCACTACATCACTGCATGTAACATTATCCATGATCTCTCAGGGAAAGATCAACATCCGAGTATCAAGGTCAAGAAAAGAGATTGTACGTCACCTACAAGTGACAAATATATACTTGCAGAATGGAAGGTATACCTGAGCTCTCTGCTCAACCATAACAATGGTCAAATAATATCTGATCTGTCCCATCCTGCTGATCATCACTTTCAAATTCAAAATCATTCACCTACAAACAAGGAGACTTTGAAAACCATACGCCAGATGAAAAACAACAAAACAAGGCAGCAGGTCTTGACTGTGTGATCACCTCAGAAGCACTCCAGAAGAGTGGCAGCGATGTAATGGCAGATGTAATCCATAATTTCTGTGCAGAAGTTTACACGACTCTCATATCACCTAGCTAATGGATACTTCTAAATAGGATCCGTGACAAAGTTGACTTCATCCTGAGGAACAGCCACATACGTTACGTATATATGTATAACATTGACTCAAATATAAGTCATATTTTTATATTATACAGCTAGAGCCTGCGTTCTTATTGCGTATAAACTATTTATATTGTCTGGTTCTAAAGCTTTTAAGGTTTATAAATTAAAAAGGCAAATAAGTTATTTAAAGGTCGTTGTTGCTCCCGACAAAGAGTCTCAAGATACTATTTGTGATTGTTTAAATTAAATGTTTAAGATTCCATTGCTTTTTCGAGTTATTTTCGAGTCATTTTTTATCCAGACGGATATTGACTCGGTTGGGGAAATTAAAAGTGTAATTTATTAGGAACTTATTGTCAGACAAACATACCTACATAAGTGCTGCCAAGGACGGGTCCGGAAACGCGGCCTTTGTAAAACACGTACTCGCGTACGCGTGTACGTTCAGTCAGCGGGTTTATAATATCACTTTATAAAGAATTTGCTCCTTTTTGAAAATGATAGACCCTTAGTTTTTGAAGGAGTGATCGTCATGTTTTTTTGGGAAATGTTAAAATATCAGACCTTTTCTTTCGATATATTTTGCAATCACTGTATATTTTTTTAGAACAAATAACAACGATTAATCTGGTCACGTATCCGATTTTTAATTGCATTACAAAAAATAAATAGGCCGCCACAATAAGTGGGGAGAATTCAGAATGATCAATATTTCATACGTGCGAACGAGCATACGCGAGTACGTGTTTTGCAAGAAAAATATAACGCTATTTCGGCATTCAGGGTTCATTGCTTAAAAAATCAATTTTCCTGTTCAGGTACCTTTTACTTAAAGATCAATTTGTTTCCATCTTGAATTGCACGCTGCACTCACATTGCTAACATCAATTAACAGTTCTTAAAACCCTTATAAAATCAGGGGTGCTTGCATGCAAACTGATCTAATTTGTTGCACTGCACCTGAGGACGATTTCTAATCCAGTGATATTGTTTTGTGTTTGTGACGTTTTATGATATTTAAAAAAATATTTTTCCGAAAAATAAAACAATCTCACAAATTGCAGTCCATAACACAAACCAAGAACAATGCATTTTATCCAAATAAGATGTCATCAAATGTAAACAAAATATCTACACAATTAAACATAACATTTCGAGCTATTGACAAATTATATACACAGCACTATTTTGAGGGAATTCAACCGATTTTAGCTTAGTTAAGCTTTAGCTTCACAGGGTTGATTATTACACCAATAAAGAATACAATCATGCAAACTATTAGAAAATTGCGAAAAAATTGCGGGCGCTTTGGCCATAACATGTGAGAATATACCTTAAATGTAAGCAAAATGAGAGAATTTCCCTAACCAAAAAAACACCATGCCATGATTGTAAAAAGCAATTTAAATCATGATTTATCGCTAATTTTATTGACGAAATATTAATGAACACATGCCTAAATGACAGTTGACGGGCAAAATTGATTCTTTTCAGACATGATTTAAAAGAGTTTAAACAAAAAACTGTTAGTAAAATATCAAATGACGGCAATAAATGAACGTTAAATCTATACATCATCTCAAGTGACGGCCAAAAGTGCAGATAAAAACAGATTGCCTAACATTTTGTTAACAATAATATTTCGCTATAACCAATCTTCATTATTGATTCAGTCTAACTGAAGTGCTATATAAGTTTTGTTTGCCCCTTATCGTACTTAAATGAGGGAAAATGGCATTTTAGTCATACATGCCCGGCATACATGTTTTCCTATGCAAAACGCGTATTACATTTTTCGGGAGCCCGAAGTTTTAATACAAAATCCCAGATTGTGAAGTAATTTAACCGATTTCAGCTTATAGTTATTCACAATGTATATTATTAAACCAATAGGGAATATTAAAGGCGCTTCCGCAATACAACTATGGAATACGCCTTTTACGAGATTTTAATCCAGCTCAGTACTAAAGTTTGTGTCTTTTTTATAATATTCCTGATAAGAACGGATATCTGCTATTATATACCTATGCCATGTGTAACCCTTTATTAGGATGAGATACATTGCGCCAACTGGCAACATTAATTAATACTAACATATAAACCGACTTAGAGCTATTTAGTCAGATCCTAGGAGATACATCATGCCTTATTGGCGACCAGGTGTTTCCATTTAGTAAGCTAATTAGTGTCCCTAGTTATTATCTTATCCTAAGGTCAGTTGGACTGCAAGAGCAAGCTGTATGAAACTGGGGCCCCAGACTTAAAGTAAATCTAAATTATCGGTTATGTGTTACTGAGATGCCATGTGAGCTTAATTTGTCTCCAAAACTTATTTACAGGAGTACAGATGGCATTTTGTTCATACACCATTTCCTATGCTACATAACGCTTACATTTCGGGATCCCGACTTTTATTACAAATTCACAGATTTTGAGGGAATTTAACCGATTTTAGCTTAGTTAAGCTTTAGCTTCACATAGTTGGCCATAAAATGTGGGAACATACCTTAAAGTTAAATCAAAATGACAGAATTTCCCTAACCAACAACACCATGCCAGGATTGTAAAAAGCAATTTAGTTATTTTCAAATCATGATTTATCGCTACTTTTATTGACGAAATATTGATGTAAACATGCCTAAATGACAGTTGACGGGCACAATTGATTCTTTTCAGACATGATTTAAAATTGTACATACAAAAAAACTGTTAGCAAAATATCAAATGACGGCAATAAATGAACGTTAAATCTATACATCATCTCAAGTGACGGACAAAAGTGCAGATACATTAAATGTGGTCAATTTAGCTGATATGAACTAGGAATTGATGGAAATTAGTCTATTGGTGTTAGGTTACTGGGTTACGTGCTCAAGATCTAGTACGAGGTCCTTTACTCCCAATCTGAAACAGATTGCCTATCATACTATTTGACTCGACGAAGAAAGTCCGGGGTTATTTTATATTTTCTGAAACCGGGATGCAAACAGAAGATGAAATCGAATTGTATTAGAAAATGTTAAATTGTTATAACAAGGGCACATGAAAATGTTGTACATATTAAAGTTATTACTATATATAGACCTAATAATGATGTAAATGTTGGACTAAATGAACGTTAACTGTTAAACGATTTATTACATTACATGCTTTTGAATCACAAATTAATAATACATTTCAAAAAATCAGAATAAAGCAATAATGTACATTGTTTCAAGTAACTTAATAAAGTGCAGATGCACTTAGCGTGATCAATTTAGTTGACTTGAACTAAGAATTCACTAGAATAGATTTTTCGAGTAGTAACGTATTCACAGTTATTATAAAGTACACTATTTTTAACAAACGTAACGGATGAAGGTACTCATGTATCAAAACTACATTGGAAATAGCCAGGAAGAAAATCAACTGGTAACTCCCAGACGACTACTAGAAACACTGTCTTCAAGAGCTAAGTATCATCTTAGTGTTGAGAAAAGAAACGTTTATTTAATGTTTACTACCTATCTTGATGAATCTATTCAACCAGTATGTTCCTAGTTGTGTCACCTAATGTTTGGAATTTTGATCATAGAGGGGCAACAAATATTTTTTCCCCTATATTTTCTTAATTTTTTGTCAACATTTTAACATTTTTAGATTAGGTTACAAAATGATAAAAAACCGATCCGAAAAAGTGTGTTTAAATAATATTGTACGATTTGTTTACTAAAAAAAAAAAAACCGGGTCAATCAGGTGATTTTGTGTGATTTGTTATACAGATAATTACACAGACTTTCAAGGAAATACTCATCCACACATATTTAAACAATTCGTTTCTCAAATACGTATTTTTATTCTTAGTTTACACTACAATCTACATTTTAACTATTCGTAATTCATTATCATATTAATGATAATAAACTAGATATAAACAGCGCACCCGTAGAACTCAAATATGGTGGTATGTTATACAAAATACACGGTTCTTTTATCAGGTCACTGAAAGATACCCTCTTTGGTATTTAATTCAAATTAAAGATTTCCACAAAAACTAAATCAAGTATCAAGGTGGAATTGCAACTTGAAATTCAACTTAAACATGTGTTTAATACAGTGTTAGTTCTAATCAACACGTACTTATTAATATAATGTTTTTTGTTATGATCATTGTTACATGTAAGTACACATAATTTGATTAACTCTTTAATTTTTACTACTAGTCTCCTTGACTTTAATTTCAACCATTTTAATTGTTTTATTCATTTATTTACATTCATGAAAGCACGCCTTGAGCGACTAGACTCTAAAGTCTACATTATTTAAGTAACTTAATTTTCTTTAAGACATCGCAGTTTTTTGTTGATAGCACCTTAAAGTATGTTTTATTATAAGGTATCGTTTGTCTTGATACTTTACGGATTCTTAGTTAAATTATACACTACTAACACACTTTTATTTTGACGTGTATTACATTTATGCTATTTTGCCTTTAATATAATATTTCACTCTTATTGTTTACGCCAAATATTTGAAACGAACACATCATTTGAAATGTCTAGTTCTTATTAAAAATACAAGTTTTCTTAAATCTTCACAAAAATACGACTAAGCAAAATAATCCAATGTTGTATCTTATTATTTATCTTATTATTTAACTCGTTTTTCCTTGAAACATTATCTTTGAAACAAAAAGGAATAGTTGTTAGTTATATTATGTGGATGTCTTTCTTTACAGTACCCTAACACAAAGCAAACAGAATAGTTTAATACATCTGGTTGTAATTTAGTTCACACCTTAAGCTAGACAAGGCAAGCAGGAATGTAACCATAACAATGAAAGAACTAGCACAAGCTACTGGTCACAATATGTTAGATGCAAGTTGAACTCAGCTTTTTAAAGAATATCGAAAAAAACAATAATTAATAAAACGAACCAAAAACATGACAACGAAACAAAACGAATACAACCTGTTGTTATTGTTTATGTCAAGTTTAAACACCTTTTATGATTCACTTCCAATATATTTATCAATTTATCAAAGGATATTCTTTGTTGTTGCAATTATATCAATATGAAGTCCGTATCCCTTAGTGTATAAATTTGACATTGCAATAGTGTTTTTCATAATTGTTACGACTAAGTGCTATCATTTAAAACAATGTTCTCCGTAACACCGTAAGGATTTCATTAGCTAAAGATCATTAACGGCAAATATGTGATGCGTGTGTGTGTAATTATCAAGACTCCATTCGACAAAGCAGAGTACAGTGTTATGTATGCCTTTAATGCTTCCAATATGTATCAACGGAAATGTTACCATGCACGTATCAATTAGATACTACTTAACTCAATTAGCTGACTAAATGAGTGTAACATCTCTAATTATACATAATAGTGAACAAGAGGGAAATTATGTCAGCAAGTTTATGTGTTAACACTTAGTGAAGATCGAATTAAGTACGTATGTTTTAAATAAACACAGCTGAAGCAGAACACTCGTTGGATTGTCATGTAATTTGTTATAGGAATGTTACAGATGTATATTTTATTTCATCTTTAGCTTAATTTAAGCAAATATGAATGACATTGTCAACATTTATCTGTACCTTGTGTCAAACGAAAAATAGTTGTATTGACACATGCGGCACACTGTCAGCAAACTATCATGCAACAATTTTGCAAGCAGCACGTTTTTCTGCAAACTATTATGCAACAATTTTACAAGCTTGTTTCTCTCACGAAATAATAAGCCGACACAAGTAGTTCGTAGCGCAACAAACTTTAGCTGTTTTTTGCATTTAAAGATGTTGTGTAGCTAACAGTTTGAATTTCAGTGACTAAGTAGTACAGCCTGCTCAGGTTGAACAAAATGTGTTTGACCCCCACCAAAAATGCACACACACAAATCTTTTAGGGAAAGCTTAGCTAGATATGTAGCTATTTCCGAATACAATTACCTGCTGGCACAATACACTATTAGGATGGCATACTTTTAAAACAATTCTCGAACGTCACAATACAGGGTCTCAGTCAAGGCAAGGCACAAGATAACAGGGTTATTATATGTGTCGGTCTCTATCACGGCGGGCTGTATAGGAAAAGCATAACAAGCTAGGTCAGTTGCAGGCGTAGAAGGGAACTATGGAAGAACAAGCACACACATAGAGTAGTAAACACTCATAGTCAAAATGCAACTCACAATTTCAAATTCATTCGTGTACATCTCAGAACAAACATAAGGTATAACAAACGAAACAAATTCAGCTAATGCAATCACCAAAACTAAATTGCTCATACTAACAACTCCACCATTTGTATATAACAACAAATTCGACAAAGTCAGGTCATGCAAATAACAACCACAGCTTGTGTATTAAGAGTCAGTCTCAGAGAAAGCGTACCAACATGTGATTCAAAAAAATAAAAAAATAAAAAATAAAAAATTATGTTGGTAGGTATTGACCCCCCTAATACACTGATAAAGTAATATTGCGCAAAGCGCCCTCGTTTGGCTGAAAAAAAATCTTGAAAATTTAACCCTTTTCAGCCTGTTGTTTTTTAGTGAAACTTTGGA
>JAUMTS010071899.1:0-10669 GCA_032273385.1 Ophiopholis aculeata | reverse complement strand
TTAACACTTGGGGAAAACTTAGGGTAAACCATAGACACTTTAAAAAGTGTCTATGGGTAAACGCTTTGGGAATACATACGGTAAACGCTTGGGGAACACTTATGCTAAGCGTTTGGGGAATACTTAGGGTAAATACTTGGGGAATACTTAGAGTTAACGCTTGGGGATAAGTTAGGGTAAACGCTTTGGGAATACATAAGGTAAACGCTTGGAACACTTAGGGTAAGCGCTTGGGAAATACTTAGGGTAAATGCTTAGGGAATACTTAAGAGTAAATTCTTGAGGAATACTTAGGGTAAACATTCGGGAAATACATTGGCCACATGGTAGATATTTCGGAACCATATGCATGCCTTTATTATGTAGTAGACCATTTCAGATTGCCTTACCTGTTCCTTTCAATGTCCTAGAATATGATGGCGTGCTCTGTTCACCACGTCCGAAAACATTCACAGCTGATATTCTAAATCCAAATCCTGTGTCTGGTTCGAGTCCTGTCACGATATACTCAGTATCAACTAGATTACGTAATTCTACACTTGTGTAGGTTCCTTGGAAGTCCTCTGACTGCCAGTGTTCCAAGACGTAGTAATCGAGGTAACTAGCTGTGCTTGGCTCCCATCGTAACGTCACGCTATCACTTGAACTTCTCACAATTGTTGGAGGGTCTAGTCTCTCTGGTGTATCTAAAAGATGGGATAAAGTATGTTAAGTGACGTTTAGTAGATACAAACATACGCAAGGTAATCTGTGTGTGATTAATTTAAAAAGTCTTCTGACGTAAGTGGTGATGTCTGATGTGAGCCTTTTGAGTGTAACAATTATGCTGAAATTACAGATATAGGATTAAGTATGAATACTGAGGTGTAGCGTGTACAAGCATACTAAAGAGAATCGGTTTGTGATGGGTGTTCGTGTTTTTCTGATCTGAGTGGTGAAGGGTCAAAATGGGTTTGTAAATGAACTATGACCGTATTGTTAAAGGGCGAAATTTTAAGCATATTTCTGTAATATTATGATTGTGGAACCTAAGAAATGTTGAATATGAATGATGTTGGTACAAATGAAGTTTTAATTTAAAAGGCCAGGTGTACGTGGGACAAGCAAATAACTCATCTAATTTCAATAAATCTAACAAGTAACAGATCAAAAGAAAAATGTTACCAATCAAACCAAGGATCAAATTAAAAAGAGCATATCAAAGAAAATGGCATTAGTATGAGAAAGACTCTGCCGTGCTATAGACAAAATGGTCGCATGCATCCTTGTGAGTAGTTGTCGAGAAAATGACCTTCAAACGAAATTTAATGTCAGTTAGGTTACAAATATGCGAACAGATTATAAGAAAACAAGTAAACTACGCTGAAAAAAAGGAAGGATGAGCAACACATAAACTGTTAGTTATAAGATGCCACTAATCCACCAAGTGTACGACGTAAAATGCAATTAGTTACCTTTAATTATACCGTCGTACAGTTGATGAATTATTGAGAACTAAAATATTATATTGTTTAACAAACTCTGGCTTCAATCATGCTTCCATCAAAAAGAAAACAGAAATACAAATGATTCATTAAAACAAAAGTTGGCTTAAAATTATAAATAAGAAATCAAAGGATTACTGCATAAGAATTTTAGAAAGAATATGCATTAAACTTGGCAATAAAAGCACGAGGCATGATGTCGTCCATCTCAATAGCTGTTTTGCAAAACATCGACTATGTCATGCTACTGTTTACGCAGAATGGCGTCTGGTATTATTTGTAGATCAGGTGCAGAATCTACCCACAGCCTGCATACCGTTATTGTGCCTGATTCTAGATTTTGACGTCCTTCCCGGCAGTTTGATCGGCAGTGGTTATTAGTTGCCCTTCCTGGTGAGTTTGTTTTGATCCGTAGCCGTGTGTGTCTATTCTTCCATTAATTATTCTGTGGTGGGTTCTTCAAGCAGAAGACAACTTATGTCATCGGGCTTTCGCTACCGTTTGACAACTGGTATTAAAAAGCAGGTATCAAGGATCCTTTCAAGTAGAAAACAGCCTTGTGTTTGATCTCACACAGTAGGAATGAAAATGTCACAACCACGAAGATGATTTCATAAAGTTAAGAAAAAAGATAGTCATCGAAGCATTTGTTAACGTTAGGCAACTGTTATCATAGAGCGGCTCTGAAGAAGTCATCAGCTAGAATTAGGACAATTGAACACGAAGCCGTAGTTAGTAATTACGCGGTATTATCAGTTAGGATCCTTGCATTCACCTCAAATTCAATTAGTAAAATTATTCGTATCCGCGTTCTGATAAACGACTGGCACAAAACTAACCTGGTGCGGCCATTGTAAACACGGAAGCTCTTTTACTAGGTTCACTATTTCCATATTCATTTACAGCTGAGACCTCAAAAGTATAGTAGGTTTCGGGTTCGAGCCCAACTACTCTCCATTTGTTAGAATATGAAACGTCACTGAATATTACTCCCGTATCAGGACGTTCATATTGTATTATGAAATAAGCAACGTTTTCTGTGCTTGTCCATGTTATAGAGATGGAATCAGAAGTAACCTCAGCAAATTCTGGTCGCGACGGTGTAGCCGGTTTATTTGGCTTTGACGGTGTAGTAGCGACAACTGAGAAGTGAAAATGGTTCAATATGGCATGCACTGTTAAACTACATGGAATTGTATAATGACTTTAACCTTTTAATAACTTAAACACGGAATGATGCGAGCTTAAAAGTATGAAGATCATTTGCCTAGCAAATTCCCTCCTTGTTATGTTTTTATGTTTCAACTAAACCACTGTTAGCAAAAACTGAATGTTGATGGATAAATTAATATATGAAACTCTCTTTAATAGGGAGTGAGCAATATCTCAAAACATCAAATCATTTTTAATAAATAGTTTTGAATGAATTGTGTGTAAATATTATGCGACATGATTTCGTGTTAACTAACCTAGTGTCGGTATCGTAAAATCATATTTATGGATAAATGAAAATATGAAAACTCTAAAATAGGGATTGAGCCATTTTTCTGGAATGAGCCATTTCTTAAAACAAAACCAGGCCAATTGTTGAAATGTAGTGTTAATAATGTGCGACGTGTTTTGGACTAAACTAACCTGGTGCGGGCGGGGTAAACACAGATACCTTCTCACTTGGGTCACTACGTCCATAATTATTAACAGCTGTGACCTCAAATGTATAGAAGGTGTCGGGTTCGAGCCCAAACAATGTCCATTCATTAGAATATTCAACATCACTGAATGTTTCTCCCGTATCAGTACGTTCATATTGAATTATAAAGTACGCTACACTTCCTGTACTATTCCATGTTATAGAGATGGAATCAGAAGTGACTTCAGTAAATTCTGGTCGTGACGGGGTTGCCGGAGTTTTTGGCTGTGAAGGTGTAGTAGCGATAACTGAGAAGGAAATGGTTTGATATTGCAGGCACCATTATTGAGAGTGTATTATCAACGAATTTAAGACTTGACACGCTGGCTGCAATTTTAGTTTACATATTTTAACAATTAACAACATTTTCTTAACATCACAAGGGCTATCTCAAGACCAAAAAATACTAGGCTTGGTTGTACACAATTCATTGGTTTCGTTTTCAATATTTTTTGAAAATGGTTTGAACAATTTTGCAAAAGTTTGAAATTGTTGACTTATCGTTTGAACGCACTTTCTTCAAAATTATAACTGACTTGTAAACTGCAAGATGCTCATTATGTCATGAGATATTTACCCCATCATTTTGACCTATCAGTAGTATATGACCGCATCATATGAAGCAAGACAAGCAGACCGTAAGTTTATGAATGTAAATCCACTAAACATCCCAACATGCCCTAAGAATATATTGATACATCATAGGACAGCGCCATGCCAGCTGCCGAATTACAAGCCTATAATTATTTATCTCACGGTTATTCTGTTGCGGCTATATGAATTATGTATAGCCAACTTTTGATACACATATATTAAGGGTTTTTTAGAC
Organism: Ophiopholis aculeata; assembly: GCA_032273385.1. Taxonomy (NCBI): domain Eukaryota; kingdom Metazoa; phylum Echinodermata; class Ophiuroidea; order Amphilepidida; family Ophiactidae; genus Ophiopholis; species Ophiopholis aculeata. Next base: position 6,666 of record JAUMTS010071899.1, on the reverse strand, counting down.
CCTTTCGTTGCTCGGTTGAAAAATACAACAACATTTGGACTTGAGTGAAATCAGATTATTTCAAGGATTTATAATCAACACGAATATTACGAATTTTATCAAGAATAAAGAATCACAAATACTTAACCCACTAGACTAACCTGATTTAGTCAATAATGGTATAATATAACTAGAGTCACTGCTTCCATAATTATTAACAGCTATAACCCGGAAGTTATAGTACATCTGGGGTTCAAGTCTATCAAAGGTCAAATAATTCTGGTCTGCATATTCCCTGTTAATATTTTGGTAATCATCAGAGAGATAGTATTCCACAATGTAATAGCTGATGTCAGGAACTGCACCCCATTCGAGAGTGATGGAACTGGACGTTATTTCTCTTGCATAGAGACCATCTGGTGTGTCAGGTGCACGACCCGGAACCGGAAGTACTGTTGTAGGTGAGGGCGGTGTAGGTGTACCTACTATAAAAAATAATATCAGCCACATGCATCTATCCTAAAAAGTACTTTTAAACTTCTAAAAAAGTACTTTTCCTAAAACATACTGTTCCTAAAAAGTACTATTAAACATCTAGAAATACACAATGTAAGTTGACACCACTGAAGCAAATGAGTTTAAGATACGACGTTCCTTTGACATGAAGAGAAATATATAATTGTCACAATGATTTCATACATAATATTTTTTTAACATGAGCATTCATAATTATCATAATGATTTCATACATAACATTGCTTGCTTGTCAAGCAAAATAGAGATTTTTACCATTTCACCAAATGGTGTCCGAACAAAGTAACGGCAAAGCTACAATTTTTTGAATAATCCTTTGAATCAAGGTTGGGACATTTAGTGATTTGTGGTCAGATGTAACCTGTTACAAATAACACGGTATTTAAAAGCGGTTTGCATTGCATTTTCGCAGAAAGCTTTAACTCTTTCTTAATAAACGATTTCCATTGAAATGTCCCAACCTTAATTGCTTGATTATTGCCATTGGTTTCTGTGTATAAAAGCTGTTTGTTTGCACAATGTTACGTAACATTACATAATATATAGCGTTACCATAGCAACTCACCTGGTGTTGAGAGTGTCACGACAGGTGCTGGTTCACTTGGATCACTGCTGCCCCATTCATTGACAGCTGCCACTTTAAAGGTGTAATAGGTGTCTGGTTCGAGTCCAGGGACTGTCCACTCATTCATGTACACTATGTCGCTGTAGACTTCCCCAGTATCTGGTCGTTCGTAAGTAACTACGTAATATGCCACGTCTTCCACGGAACTCCAAGTTAGGGTAACAGATGTTGCTGTAACTTCGCGGAAGTCAGGGCGGGTTGGTGGTTGCGGTGGTGATTGGTCTTAAGTTAGAATATAAATTGAAATGTTTGAGTATTAGGACAATTATATATACCTTGCATGTATGCGTTTGTATGAAACTACAAAGTGGTATCAATAAAGCTTTAAACCCCTACTCTCTTTTATGAGATTATTCAGTCTTGATCGTCACTCCTGTTTAGCTCAATTTGCAGGTAACGAAGAAGTCGTTTATGTTACAAGCTAACGCAACAAAAATGTAGTGACGTCACGTCACAAATCGAAAAGAGATCAAGTTTACTCAATAAGGGGTGAATTTTGGGCAAAATCGAATATAGGAGTTTCTTCCGAACTTCCGCCATCCGACTCAGGTCTATATCTTATACCTCTATACGTTGTGGCTTAATATTTAAGCAATCAACAAAATTATTTTAAAAACACCAAAATTACCCACATTCGTTCTTGACAAGAAAGACACCCACAAGGCAATCTCACATTCGTATATCATTTTAATGTACGAAAACCATCTCTTGGGAGTTGACTGCGATGGACAATTTAATATGGTATTAAATTGAATATATATGTGTGATATTCGGGTCATTTCCTTTCTCGCTTGCCTGCTTTATTTGATTTATTATTTATCAAAAGATCGATCCTTACCTAATGTTTGAGTCCTAGTGTATTGTGTCCCACTCGCCTGCCCTCTGCCGGCGTCGTTGTACGGAAACACTCTGATAGCATACTCCGTGCCTGGTTCAAGACTCGTGATTTGATACGACGTATCACGAAGATCTACGTATTGTGCGTCACCAGTATCTGTACGTGTGTATTCGATTGTGTAGTAGTATACTTGATCATTGCTACCTGGCTGCCATGATACTGTGAGAGAGTCTGATGTAGCCTCGAGTACCTCTGGGGTTGTCGGTGCGGGTAATGTTACTACTGGACCTAGGCAAGATTTAAAAACATGTACTTAACCGGGGTACTTAATGCAGTACACGCTGGTTGTAATTGTATTGTATAAAAGTGGCAATTTACATTTGTTTTCAGTTCAGTTGTTATTTATGTTATTGTATGAATATAAACAGTATTACTATCCATTTTACCATTTTTGACACCACAATTGAGAGGAGCAAATAAAACTAACGTTTCTTGTTAAAGGCTCAACACTCGCTTTTTGGAAGGTTCGACCCCAACACACTATTACCAAACCATTACTTATACAGTTCAATGACGTGGTAAGTCAGCTACGTGCTCATGTAAAACTAAGAACTAACAACTATATAAGGGACAGACGAAAACCTTATACTACTATCATGCAGGCTATAAAACATATTTCAAATTTTATTATACAGTCATCACTTAAAGCGACATAAACATATAATATAAACAATTATTATTAACAGAAAACTATTACCCATACCAGTTCCATCTTCTACTGTATACGAAACAGTCTGGCTATACGGGCTCGACCCCTCTTGATTCACTGCAGCAACATTGAATGAATACGTCTGCCCTGGTTGTAGACCGGCCACTTCATAATTAGTTATCGGTGAATATCCTTCCCCTCCGTCACTTTGATCTGCAGCATTGGCCCAGCGAATGTAATAGCGATCCACAACACTGTTATCACCAGGAAGCCATTGTAGTGAAGCTGTTGTCTCAGAGAGTCCTCTTACTTCCAAATTGTAAGGTGCAGCTGGCCCTATATGGTAAATTTAGTTAAGACCGTTTAAGATTTTGATTGTAATCATTGCATAACAGAATTAAGCATTTTATTTTTCAGAGCAGCAAACGAAATTCAAAATCTCAGCGGATATGCAGCATCAGACATTTTCTCTTAGAGTATGTTAGTTTCAAATGGTGCGGTGCAGCAAACCCCTGTAAAATGATTATTAACGAGGTTTAGTTTTTCAAACGTAAGAGAACGAGACAGAAAAGTGGTCTCCACCGCAGGTCTATAAACAGCTATAATAACGTGTCGCTAAAATCTCAATAAACTGCAAAGGAGGCCTTGTACTCGTTCTCTTAAGTTTTGAAAAGTGAACCTAGCGAGAAAATAATGGAAGAATTGCGCAGAGTGTTTTATGCAAATAGAGGAGGTAAGTACGATAAAAAGTTAATAAAATGGCTGCTTTGTTGACCGTTACGTGCACACAGTGACTCAGATTTTCCCGGCAAAAAAACAAGCAATTCGTATAATAGAAATTATAGATTATTGTTACCCAGCTCAAAAAAACCAAAAAAACATGTTCAGCTGCAGGCGTGACAAGAATAACAATGGCATCGAATTCCTGTTCCTGCTAAATTGCATGTTTGCAGCATAACATGACATGATATTAAATGTGGTGCAGCAAACTTAAAATAGAAAAGCTGTGTGTTAGTAATACAATACAACTGTGAGAATAGAAAACAAAACACTTGACATAACGAGCAAACATTTTTTGAAAATAAAATAACATTAATAATAATAGCTTTTAGTCGTCAACGGAATTTCAAACACTTTCATCATTGGTCCTTGTTAATAAATTGCATCATATTTGTGAGAGCGGGTGTACATTCGAACCTTCCAAGTGGTTTACAAACAATACGTTTTCCCGAGTACGCACTAAGGGTCCGAAAATGTCATCGATATTTTTCCCGTGACTTTCTGTGGTCAAACTGTCGTTGACCAACTCTTTTATGCTCTAGAGTACTTCTGATCTGGAGTCTATGAGTAACACGCTATTGATTGATAAAGGCCCTTTAATATTTCTTCCCATAACACGCACTGGTACTTCTTGAGATATTTTGTGGATCTCAGCTCAAGAAACCCTAAGGCACACCATCAAGGAATTACAAAGGGGCAACAGAGTCTTTTTGCATTACATGACGAAGTACATATATCGTACAAACTACAGATACTCCATTTCCCGGTATTTAATCCTATTGTATGTATTTTATTTTTTTGCACCTCTGAGCAAGTTAAGTTAGTTGTGGATTGAACGTATCTACAGTTTAAACGGTGACGTTAGACCATCAGGAGAGGAATGTAACAGCATTAACGTCATATGTCAAGGATATATACAATTGTCAACCTTAGACTGCAATCAAAGAAGTTTCGGCACAGCAACCACTGCAAAAGGTTAGTGAAAAAAAGAGGTACCGCTTCAAGCAAACGAGAGACCAACATGTACATGTATAATACTAGTATTAATATGATGAGGGGTAAAATCAGAAGTCAGATGATGATTTATATCGTAAATCAGCTGTTAGCAGTTGGTTAAGCACTCCCTCTCCTTGATATTAGCAACAGAATATGCACCCCTCTCCTTGACAAAAAGTCTTGGTTAGACGCGGGTTAATGGAACATAAACAGACAAACAATGCCCATTCTAGAATGAAGCCCAACAATATTACCCATAACACTTCGGTCTTCCACTGTATACGTAACAGTCTCGCTATACGGGCTCGTTCCCTCTTGATTCACAGCAGCAACGTTGAATGAATACGTCTCCCCTGGCTGTAAACCGGTCACAGAATAACTAGCAATTGGCGAGTATCCTTCACCGGTATCTAGGCCTGCGACATTAGACCAGCGAATGTAATAACGATCCACAATACTGTTATCACCGGGAAGCCATCGCAGCGAAGCTGTATCAGATATTCCTGTAACTTCCAAATTGTAAGGTGCGGCTGGTCCTATGAAATGAATATCAATCAACCAGCTAAGTTTTAGATAGTATTATAACATAATGTACTACGGTTTTATACCAATATACATATTCCGTACAGCAAATAAAATACAAAAGCTCAGTGAATGTGTAGCATCAGAAATTCCTCTTAGAGTCTGTTAGTTCCAAATGGTGCGGTGCAGCAAACCCCTGTAAAGTTATTATCGAGGTTCAGGTATCAAACGTAAGAGAACGAGAAAGAAAAGTGGTCTCCACCGCAGATCTACACACAGCCTCAATCACGTGACGCCAAAATCTCAATATACTGCAAAGGAGGCTTTTTACTCGTTCTCTTAAGTTTTGAAAAGTGAACGTAGCGAGAAGATATTGAAGAATTACGCAAACTGAGTGTTTATGCAAATTAAGGAGTAAGTACGATAAAACGTTATTGATATGGTCGCTTTGTTGACCGTTACGTGCAGAAATTGACCAAGATTTTCCCGGGAAAGAAAATAATAGAAACTGCTAATTGCTACCTAACTTAGAAAAGAAAACATATTTAGCTGCAGGCGTAAAAAAACTGCAATGGCATCGAATCCCTATCCCAGCTAAATGTTGTGTTTGCAGCATTACATGACATGATGTTAAGTTTGATGCAGCAAACTAAAAATGGAAACGCTGTGTGTTAGTAAAACAATAAAACTGTAAGATTAGCAAACATAGCACTTGGCATAAGAGCAATTGTTATGGGCAATTTAAAACGTTATTATAACTTTCAGACGTCAACAAAGAACTACCAAAACTTGCATCAAAGGTCATTGTTAATAAACTGCATCACAGTTGTGAGAGTGGGTGTAAATAAGAAAACGAAAAGTGGACAGCAAGCAATACCATTTTCCGAGTACGCACTAAGGGTCCAAATATGTCATCAATACTTGTCCTGTGACTTAAGATCACCGTAGAGTCATAATCAACAAACTTCAAAGCAAATTATTGTCATCATCGTTAGTATTGTCATCCAGGGTGGAGTTGTAACAATGTAAACCGAACATATTATCATGTTATATAAGCTGTATTTCTTTTCCTTGCAGTATAAAACCCATATCACCACGGTACAACCAGGTGGCATTCCATACTATTATCAGATCACAAAAACTCAAAACTCTTACTGTCAACTGATACTGATTTGCATGATACCAAAGAACAATGACCATCTAGCACCGTCTAGCGTCTATAAGGGTACGCCGCTCAGTGCTACTGTAGTTTTCCTTCTGTTAAACACTTCCGGGACTATGCCGTTTATTCCTATCATCAACGAACTAACTCCACCATTGCATGGGTGTAACATTATGTAGCTTCCTCTATACATTGTGTACATGGTGCATAGTTTTGCCTTGGATTTTTCTTTCGAGAAGCACATTTATTGGTGTTCACTTGCTTTTGGTGTCACTTTTGCAAATTTGTCAAGTCCAAATATGACCAAATATGGTTTGCTGAAGAACTCTATGACAAATCAATGTAAGTCTGATCTGGAGTCTACAGAGTAAAACGCGACTGATTGATAAATGTCCTTCGATATTGGTTCCCGTATCTTTGGACACGCACTGATACTGGTAGTGTTTCAGATACTGCTTGTAAGTAAAAGCTAGTAAAAATAAGAGGTAGACCGAACAACGACATATCCACATGAAACATGG
>JAUMTS010071788.1:0-10669 GCA_032273385.1 Ophiopholis aculeata | reverse complement strand
TATGCATTCTTTATTTTCTTCATTAAATGTTCTTGGTATTTATAAAAAGCAATACGGATTACTTCTTACGTCATCAAAAACGACTTTTTAATGAAGATTTGTTTGTGAAAGCACAACATGGCGTGTTCAAAATAACTGCGTTTTTGGCGCGTTTTGAGGTGCACTAACTGCCAATAAAGTCGTCGTTTGTCCACACAGCTAGTATTTTAGTAGTAACAGTAAGTGTATATTAGTAGTTAAGATTCCAATGCAAATTTTGCTCACCATTTTCGTACTTAACTGATGTTTACAAGGGCGTGAATTGAAGTTTTAAACATAAACACTTATACCTAAGAGAAACCATATAAATCTTTACTTCATTTCACGCCCGAGTGAGCATGTTGCTCCTTTCTAACAAATACAAAATAGTAAGCAAAAGTTTTATACGAATGTCATCTACAAATTAACGTTTACTTTATTTTAAAATTCCAAGCCATTTGGAAAAACGACGACTTTTAGGATCGTAAAAAAATAGAAACCCGTGTCAGAACACCATTTCCTTGAAGATGCCATTTTGTGCTTTCCACAAAAGAGTACTGCAACAAAAGGACATTAGTGAGAGTTTTAGCTAGAAGCGACCGTCTATGGTATACAAGTATTCAGAGCATTTATAAAGTATCATTCTAAAATAAAGAATTCAAATCACGGTCAGTTGGTCATATTCAGTTGAAATCATCCCAGTAGTTGGAGACCCCTTAAGCTAATTGACAAAATTAAATTGTTCAAGAATCAAATGATAATCAATCTATACTGCTGGTGTATATTTGGACCTCTCCAAGGCATTTGACACTACATTTTGAATAAAATGACTAGACTCATTATGGAACAAGAGGTGTTGTCTTAGATTGGTTCAAAAATTACTTAACTATTAAATAGAAAACAGATTGTCATGTAAAACTAGGCCTGATGCTGTTGGAACTGAATGCGACCGATATGTTAAAACCACATTTTCAAAATAAAATAAGGCAAATGGGTTTGGGGGCAAAAAGCTAGTTTATAGCGTCTTGGCAAATAGATGTATACTTGTACTTGACAAAATTTATTTCTGGAAAAAATATCAGACCCCCCCCCCAAAAAAAAAAAAACAAACACACATTTCAATTAAAACTTTGGAGTCCAACTACCTTTTACAAGTTGTAATACATTCTACAGTTTTTTTGACGCACAAGAAGCACTTTTAAACAGGTTTTGTGATTATTAGAGGTTCTAAAAATAAATTTAAAAAGCCTCGGGCATCCTCCTTTAAGTTGTAAAGTCTTGCTATCAAGCTAAATATGTGGTGAATGTGCATATTTGCACGGACATTTTGAGGGGGAAAATAAATAAAAGGTTGCTCTTATCCTTTTCCAAACAGAGCGTTCCTAAGCAAAATAAAATGTTAATTTAAAAAAAAGATACTATAGTAAGTTGTCTACCGTGCCCGTTCTATATATGACACTAGGAAATGTGTCTAGCACTTCAGAAAGGTTAACCCCGACTGTCATTCCGGGCTGTCATTGCCCTATTTCAAGCTACTTCGTGGAATCCTTCTTATAGATCAAGAGATTGATCAATATGTTGTTTTCGGCAGTCAGCAACGGATATTGATTAGCATCATCCGATGATAGACAACCTATTCAAATTACATACCTTCACCTCACCTGTTGATTCAGTTCAATAATTCTTTTACCTTTGGCATGTTTGGTATTGACATGAAAACGGCCTCATTCAGTATATGGGTAGGGCAATGCATGGACCCGTATTCATAAAGCACACGACTGCACAAGTAGTGCAACTTTTTTAAGGGATTCCCTTACTAATGTAGTAAATTTTAAGGGTTACACTCAAGTGATGTCAACAATTTAGGTAACCCCTTAACTTTCTAGGAGTTAAGGACAATATTGCCCTGAAATGATTCCAATTTTCTCAACTTATTGTATGTTAGATTTGCTTCAAAACAAAGGTAGAACCTTACCTTATTATGAAAGAAAATAATTATGTTCAATATGAAGAAGTAATTTTGAACCCATCAAGTTGTTTTTTATAATAACAGGGAAACTTCTTTTAGTACGTCAAATGTACTATATAATATTGCACTGAATGTGTAAGTGAGCTTTATGAATACGGCCCCTTTGCTCTAGGAATCGCATCTAACATGGGCATATGTATCTTATTTATGCATAGATGTGCCATTAGGGTTTTTAAAGTTCTTTTCATTGAAATCTCCAAAAAAAAAGGTTTTTGAGGAGGGGTATAATTGATCACGGCCCCCAGGAAAGACCAGCTCATGGGGTGATCTGGTCCTTTCTGTGTAAAAAAAAAAATGAAGTGAAGTGTAAAAAGGCCTGGCGCGCATAGTATGGGACTTTGAAAATTGAAGAAGTCAAGAACGCTCATGTTGCAAGCTCGATGCTATGGTCGCAACCGGGGGTCGCAACAAGGGAAGACAATCACGAGGATATAGTTATTAAGATATATGATTATATGTACGTCTTCCTTGAGCTTGTTGCTTGGTTTTCCTACGGTGAAATATTTCCACTAGTACTTGTTTATTAAACTTTTCTGTATGTGTTTTATAATTCAATATTTCAACTGCATATTATATGCGATTGTTATTGTGTGTACTCAAATTCAATTGGCATACTAAAAATGTTCAAAATTATAAGCCCATGCTGCCCATCAACTTCAAATACCATCAAGTAATTATACTTGCTACTTCTCTACTCCAAATATAAACCACTCGTTACAGAAACCTGAATAAATATTGTTCTAACATTCACCAGGTCCACACTACTTATTGCTTACTGCATTGTCCTTGAAATACGGTGACCATGGAATGGAAGTACCTAACAACATTTACATTCGAATTAAAATACCATTAAATAGTAAAACCTGAGACCATATTATTAAATAGCTGGTATTCAGGTATTATGATCTTAGGTAAAACCATAGATTTTCAAATTTTTTACGATGGTAAAACCAGTTAGGCTTGCATAAGACTTGAGACAATTGGGACTTAATTGTATCAGGATAAGAATAAAGACATTTTGTCTCGGTTTTATATTTAACAAGGTCAGGTTTTATAATAATAGTTCATAGGTAGACAAGTCCCTGGGCCGGGTAGACATACTCGAACATGTAGAATTTCCAGCGCCAAATATAATTACACTAGCCACAGATCACTTTCTATCAATCAAATTATTATCATTACCTAGCGTAGCAAAGAAAATAACCAATGAAAACACTCGATACTGTTTACTATCTCCATGGAGGTGGAAGTAAACACGCCGTAACAATAGATATTCTGCCTCTACTACAGAACCAATATATGAAGAATGGGCGTCTCCCTGGCGACCCTACATCAAGCACGCTAGACTGGCCTCTAAGAGGCAGCAACCAGAGTGCACCTTGTGAACACACACAAACATATCTTCATCTAGCTACCTGTTGCATACACACTGCAAAAGCAGATACTTATTTTTTCATATTTCTAGCAGAAATACTTAAAACAACAACTTTTAATCATGGGTGAATGGAAGAATGGTCTTTGCGGATGCTTCGGCAATATCGGTATTTGTGTCATCACATATATTGTACCTTGTTACACGGCTGGAAAAGTCGCAGAACATAATGGAGAAAGTTGTCTTATGTATGGATGCTTATCAACTCTAGGATGCGTGGGTCTTTGGTCTATGACCAAAATCAGGGGAATGTCAAGGGAGAAGAAAGGAATTGAAGTAAGTATTTTTTTTTTTTAATCAACTGTTTTTGAGAACAAAATATAATCATCATTCGTCTGGTATTTAAAGTATTGCTCTTAGAACAATGATTTGAAGATACTTAGTTCTCTAGGTTAGTGAATATCGCATCCATGTTCATATTTGGGGGCTCAGCTTTCGATACCTATAAACGAGTGTCATGTTTTGCGTTTGCCTCTGGTTTTGTTAATCCTAGAAGAAACGTTCTGATTGTTTTCATCATAAGACTACATGCACTAGACCCATTTAAAATTGTTTGCAACTTAGAATATAGTGCATAAAAGACACCAAACTGTTTTTCTGTTTCAACGGAAAACAACCTTATGTTATTCAGCATATGAAATGCTCTTCAACCAAGCAAAAAAGTAAACTAACCAGTTAAACCCCGGGAATTGAATGATGCATCCATTTTCTAAGAATGTTTTTTTAGCGGTTGTAACTGTAATCTGAAATGTTTAACAAATGAATGTATTTTTGTTTTTCGCTAAGAAGGTACTAATTAATAGTACTACTATTATACATGCCCCATAGCCATGTTTGATTCTAAAGAAGAAATCAAATATATATTAAAACGGTCGTTGTTAACCACAAATATTTTTATTTAAAAGCTTTATTTTTATTACTATAATGGATCATCCATAACACTATCATTGCTCAAAATATAAATTTGCATTCATTTGACCTAGGCTTAGCCAGTATAGTATACCATAACTAAGTATTCCCGGGGAAATCTACCAACATATCCACACTAAACCTTTTTGGGCGAAACAAACTATTGGGAAGCAACATGGAGTAGATTTTACTAGTTTTCTTCTTTTTCAATATATCTCAACTTTCCTGATGTAGTAAAGCCCCCTGGAAATTAATCAAGTCATAATTAATCAACCGGAGTAGTTATGGTACAAATTAAAATGTCTTTATTTCAATATTGTTATGAATATTTCAAGAACCTATTGCAGTTTAATTGATACCAGTAGGAGCCAAACTGTTAGTGTTAGTAGTCAAAAATGATATAAAAACAGCGCCATATTTGTTTCGTTGAGAATTCTCACTAATTTCAATGTTTTTCAAGTGTAATGACAATTTATTATCTCATGAAAATATTGTCAATCTTCTAAACGAAAAACATTTCATAAAACTAACCGAAAATTGATGAAATTCGATTGTATAATTTTTCAGATTTGTTTATTAATACCAAGAGCAATTATAATAATATATATGCAATCCATATTCCTACATGTACTGCCTTGCTAATATTTCACATAAAAAGGTGACATATCTGCATTTTATTGTATTTATTATAATCCTGGTACCAACAGAACTAACAAGAAGACTTTGATCAATGGGATTTCAATAATATCATTGATGCTCAAACCACTTTAGCAATTTTCGTCTTAACTGTTTCACTGAACAGCATACGTGCATTTTCTTGTTCACTGGTTCTGTTTCAGTTTGTAATAATTAAAATAAGTTGCCTGTGTTCTACCATTGATTTTTGCTTAACGACGCGCCATGTACTTGTATTTTTATGTTTAATATATAAGTATAAAAATAAAATTATGTACTTGTTGCATGAATTATTCTTACAATCGATTAAGTCAATAACTCATTTATTGTACCGGATGGCCTCTGACTCAAATGAAAATTATATGTCAGTCAATTTATCGAGCACATACATTTTTAATATCATATTGTATAAAAAATGTATTTAGTTGTATCGGTTCTGCATATGTCACTGTGTTTAAGGATAAGTTAACGTATTGATGCCTCCAATGATAATTTCCCGATGTTAATATTGATAGAAAAAATCAATATTGCGCCAATTTTACTGATACTAGTGAAAACAAGTATAAAAATAAATGTCTGTCTCCGCGAACTAGATAAGATGAGATCATATCTGTACTTTAAGAAACAAAACAATATTTAAAAAAAAGTTGTTCTTAATATTTCTAAAACCTTGTGTTCTTTATCTTGCAGGGCACCTACACAATGGATTTGCTGTTTATCTGGTTCTGTACTTTGTGCGCACTTGTACAAGAAGCACAGGTTAGTATTATGTCAATCTATCAGTTTATCAATCAATAGATCTATCGATCAATCGATCAATCAGTTGTTCAATAGAAAGGAGTAAATGTCATTCCGTCACAATCTCAGTCACAAACTGTATGATTTTTGATTGGCCATCACATAGTAGTACCATCTGATTATAACAAAAATATAAACGAACAAACCTCAATCATACGAAAAGTAAAGAGTCGCACTGAGTTTATTTTGCTAACACAATTGCACGTATTCTAGTAATACAAGCGTTGAATATGTATTTGTAACACAACTTGGCTAACACGCTCAATGTACGCTTTCCGTGTCCTGGGTGACCCTTGATCAGTTCTCGTGCAGTCTACTCGTGCATGGTCATTGTGGTCACGTTGAACAGTAGCTCAAGATTCATTTGGTGATCACCATTTCAATTACGGAGGACTATGGAAGTTATTTTTGAATTGGTTGAATTTATTTATTGCTTTAAAAAAAAAAGCTATTACTCAAATGTATATAAAAGTTTAGAATTGTAAGACCTAAAATGCTTATTTTGTTTTTAAATTTTAATTTAACACCTTTTCGAACAAACTTTTATGACAAGCTAAATAAATACATTTTGAGTAAAAAATGATGCCCGATGTGCTTGAAAATCATTTAAAGACATTAGTTTAGAGAAAGTTTTCTCAGTTTTTCACCATATCTAATTTTTGGTTTGACCAAAAATCGGTACTTATCGTTTGGTTGTTTTGTTGTTATTTGTACAGGAATGGGACGATGGACCAGCAGGCGCAGGAGAATCTATGTCAAGAGAATAAACAACAGCACCTTTATTTTAATCAAAGTCAGTTATTCATCACCTTGAACTATTCATGAACTCAGTTTCCCATTTCAAGTATCTCAAGTCAATATACAAGATTCGAAACCGTCACTATCTCACCGGGTCATTATACGAGATTCGAAACCGCCACTATAATTGCAGCAAATGTTATCATACATAACTTGTTTTTTCCTATGTTGGCAATTTGATAAATAGTTACACTTTGCTCGGGGGATCTTCTCTTGTTGCCTGACGGGTGAATATACCAGCAATATATTATGTATAAAGACCTTATTGTATGACGGCGACCATCATCTCACCGGTGACTGTTAAAAGACGCCCAATAGATTGTAAAAATGTAAATATGGACTATTTTTAAAAGTCCAAAAGTTTCATATTTGTGATGCGTATATTTGTTTGTAAGTTCTCAATGATTACGTATGATCATGAAAGTATTTAAGCAATAATAAAATCAGTAGTATATTTCTATGTTTTCAACAATTATAAATATAGCTAAATTCATGTCAAAAGTTGTTTCTTCTGTTTTGTTTTCAATTTGGATCAAACTCACTGCATTAATGATGCCAATAACACGGTATTTGTTAAATGCTCAATAGAGAAATAAAGTTCTATGATAAACCAAAAGTGAGATCCGGGGAACCAACTTAACGTGATGATTATTACATAGCCTAAATATAACTTAATTTATGCAACATTTCATTTTTATTTGTGTATAATAATATCAGAAGTATATGCTGCTTATATTAAACGTATTAAAATATCAAGTATCAGCTAATTTGGAAATAAATGTTGTCAAATTCGTTACACGTATTATAGTTCAAAGTATAAGTAAATTTTGTTACCATCGAAGTGCCTAACGTAAATCATGATATGGGGTGTTTTAAGTAAATTATGTCCATTATTACCAGAATTACACAAATCAAATTACCCAATGAAGGCGACATGCGTGCACATGCCCTTTTGAATATTTTGTCGAAGCAGGTGTTTTTTGCAAAGAAAAGGCATTCAAGCCACCATACAATGCCTAATTACCATATATAAAGTATCAATCATAGTTGTCATCATACAAGTTAACAACAATATGTCTGCTTTGGAAACAAAAATCTATAATTATACGTCATCAAGTTCAAGGTCAATATTTTGCACCCCATCATCATGTTTTACAAAAGAATATTTATTTGAAATTGTGACCACCTATCAGTGATATGACAAACCACTGACAGTGAGCATAACCACCAAGAGTGCTTTATAAGCTGTATGTAGAACTAGAATTGGCCACTTCAAATATATGGATAGTTTCTCGTAAAACTGGCTAACGGGATGAGGACTGGCGCTTTGTTTTAGATTTATTTTTATTGTCGCCTATTATGGATATTTTTTTTCATGTAAAATGTTAATTAAAATAAAATTGTCGCCTATTACGGGCGTTTCTCATGTTTTAAAATGTAATAATTACCAGTGTCTTTCATTACCACCAAATCTAACCTGATAAATAATTGATTAGTTTCAATTAATTAAAAGGCCTACCCAAAAAGGATAATCACAATCATCACTAATTTAGCATTAAAAACAAAATAATTACTCTTGAATCTGAAATAAATAAAAGATAATGTCCTTATCCGCAAAAGCGAGACGGCTGCGAGAAAAAAACATTTATTTTTAAGTGACCATATTGATGTTTGTTATGTTCAAGTTTATGCGTAATCAATTATTGAAATCCAATCTGAGACAAAAAGGTAATAATAACTTGTCTCATGCAGATTCAATCTATATTTTTTAGGTATTAATAAAACATATTATCAGGGCCTACTTCTTCTTTCTTTACATAGCACTTATTAATTATTACAACTCTACGTTAGAAACGGAAAGCAATTTCTGTGTATAAGTAGATTAAAGTAATATGTTTTTTGCATTATATTTTTTAAGTTATTTTTTTCTCAGTTTTTGATGATTTTCTATTGCACTTGGAGTGCTTAATTTCACACGGGTTTAGTATTTGGGTGATTTGGCCGGTTGTATCAAGTTCCCCTGCCTTAACCTAGCACAAAATCTGCTATTGGAGTACTATGCAGCTTGGTCCGTAACTGAGTCTTTGCAGTAGTCTAACTTAAGTTAGAGGAACTTGAATACTATCGCGTTAGTTTGTTCTTTACTTAAAGTATCTATAGAGAGTTTACAACTTATGTACTGTGTATAAAGTGTATGTCACACGAGGACCTTGTATATAAAGTTTTGTAAGCTTCAACAAGAGTATTTGTCAAGTGTTTTTCTTATTTTGTTAATTTAAAAAAGACAAAAATTGAAAATCTGTATTCAATGACGTAGACAATATTTTTAACATAAACAACAAAGCGGCGCGGTATCTTTTTTAAAAGAATGTACATATATTTGTTAATGGTGGATCCCGGGGGTTACTCGATTTTTTATTTTTTTTTTGGTAGGAGTGTGCGGCGCGAAGGAACAGGGGCTTATCGAACTGAACGGCCACCAAAATAGGGGCTTACCGAAATGAATGGTCGTCGAAATTGGGGTCTTAGAGAACTAAATTCTTATACAAAATCGTGTCTTATGAACCGAATTTAGGCCAAATTTGACGCTACAAAACTAAAATCCTAAGATTTTTACACGTTTTATGATTTTTGGTCGAATTTGGGGTCTTAGGGAACTGCAAGGAAAAGGGGGGCATAGGGAGCGGCTGCGGAGGCTTGAAAAGACACCCTTAAGCGCCGCACATCCCAATACCACTTTTCAACTAATTACCCCCCCCCCCCCCCCCGGTGGTGGTTACAACTTATCCATCCGATATAACATCTAAATGTTGTAGGAAGTCTTTTGACAGACTATTAATTTATATACTAGTACATGTAGTACTTATCAACCTTTTCGAAGCTTTTAGCAGTAGGACATGTCCGTCGGTGTCTGTCGAAAGATCTACCAAATGTAAAGCGTTTAAAGGCATGTTTATAGTGAAGCGGAAGTTATATCCTTCACACGGTTTTGAGACTATCACGTTTCAGTTTCAGTTTATTTTCACCATACATATATTATACGTATGAGGCCATCTACATTATTTACTTGACAGAACGCTATTCGGGACTGTCTTTATTACTAGTCAATACCTCTGGACCTATAGAAGCTTACAACAAACCGATGTCATGAATCCTACTGTCCTATAGAGACTCAGATGTCCTAGTGCCCATAGAACTGTGTACAGACACTAGACACACTATGCTACGCATCAGTTGTTTCATTGATCTTACAGTTTATGTGCTAGTTCTTTTAGGTGGGACACCCAGATTCATAGGACACTGAGTTTCGTTACATTAGGGTGATCCACTGCTCTTTTCGATAAGTCTTAGATCTTTTAACGAGAACTGTTTACAAACTTGGCATCAGTTGTTTCATTGATCTTACACTTTATTCCGTGTTACTTCTTTAAGGTAAGACATCTCGTTACCCCGGACACTCAATTTCATTACACCGGAATTATAAACTGTGAGATCAATGAAACAACGGATGCGTAGCCGGTATAGTGTGTTTAGTTAAAGTTTCAGGTTCATAGGCACTGCCACTAGGACACTCAATCTTTAGGACACTAAGATTCATGACACCGGGATTGAACATATCGTATCTGCCATACCACAATGATACGGAGAAACGATTGCCAAAAGGTAGTTGATCCTAAAGAGCTGCGACCAGTTAAGTATTATTTATTAGTATACTTGACTCCATAAAAGATATTGCTGAATTAAAAACGTTAGAACATTGGCATCTCTACAGACTACAGCAACTAGTTTTATTGCACAAATCGATAGCATAACATATGACATTAAAAATGTATGAGCATCTATAAATGTACTAATTTGTAAAATATAGATTTCATTAATGAAACCGCAGTGTGCAGTTACGAGCTCGCGGCATGCGTTGTTTAACCCTCATTTGGCCGAATAAAAAAAAATACATGTTTAGCGTCCCCGCCCTCCTCCTTTTTTGAAGATTCTTCAATTTTCTTTTTATT
>JAUMTS010071677.1:0-10675 GCA_032273385.1 Ophiopholis aculeata | reverse complement strand
TGTGATGTACATCAAAGTTTACATTCTTGAAAGGGAATTTGGTCAGAGAATCTATTTATCGCATATTAACTTTGATCAAAAATTCTAATGTTTTGAAAAAATTCACACAAAAATCCCTTTTTTGGCTCAAATTTTTCAGACGAGCTACAATAAATAATTTTGGGTTTTACTTGAGTTTCATGTTAAGACATATGCCTAGAAACGGGGTTTTGTTTCAAAAAAAGTATCTAATATTTTTTGAATTTTTCTTGACCAAAAAGTGCAAAAAGGTGATTTTAAAACTGTTTTCTCCCGTGTTTTCTCTTTGGGAAAGTTCTTTTTACTGGGGCTCTCCGGGTGGGTCTACATTGACCCCTTTATGCACCAATGGGAGTCAAAAGGTCCTAATGCACTTAAGGTATATTCCCACATTTTCTGAACGAAGCGCCCTCAAATGCTTTTTGATCTTGTATCTTGTACTATTGTTGAGATGAAAACAAATAAAATATCTGAATCTGAATCTGAAAATGTGTGTACGATTGAAGTCCATATTGGTTTATTAATATACCCTGTGAATAACTGAGTTTAAATCGATCAATCAAAATCTGCAATTTTGTATTAAAACTTCGGGATCCCGAAGTTTTAATAGTAATACGCGTGTTGTATAGCGTGTATGACGAAAATGCCATTTTCACCCGTTTAAATACGATTCGGGGTAAACTTCATAGCACTTCAGTTAGACAAAACAATAATGAAGATTGGTTTTAGCGAAATGTATTTTTTGAAAAAATGTGGAAATATGCCTTTCAATGTTAAAATGACTTATACTATTTCACTTTGTATTATAAAAAGAAACATATTGTCATTAGAATAAAATTTACGTTTTACAACATTTTTAAGATAATCCTTTTTTATAATAACTACCGGCACCGTGTTGATCTTTGCACTTCGGTACATGAATGCTAATAATGTGTATTCAACAAGCTAGCTGTATAATCTGTTATTTCCATGATTATATACATATTTACAAGGCGTTTGAATAGGAATAAATAGGAACTCTATTGACAATTTAGTTGCCTGAATTTTTCTTTCTTTAGAATTCAAGGAATCATTCTCCCTCTTTGACAAGGACGGCGATGGTATCATCACGACAAAAGAATTGAGAATAGTAATGAGGTCATTAGGTCAAAATCCAACGGAAGCAGAACTCCAGGACATGATCAACGAAGTAGATGCTGATGGTAAGTCAATAACGCGTGAGAACACATAATTAGACAATCGGCCACAAATGGAAGACGGCAAAATTGAACTAGTATTAGTAGCTAATAATAATAATAATAATAATAATAATAATAATAGTAATGCAAGGCGATTTATAGTGCGCTATACCTCCCTGACTTTGTTATTCCACGCGGCCTCAGCACACTTTACAGAGTTTCGCTAATCATTGTGTCCAATTTACACTACATTGACTTCCTGGGAAGTCTAGGGTTTATTGCAACTCACGGTCGGTCGGCGCGACCCTAGAAGCAATTAAGACACTGACTAGCTCCCCGATTTTCAGCACACTCAGGCACCGGCTGGATTCGAACCGCGGCGATTGATCAAGGTCACTAGATTAGCAGTCTGCAGCCTTGCTGTCTGAGCTAGCGGGTTCGGGTGCTGATCCTGTTTTGACATCATGCGCTCCAATTCAAGTCTAAATTGTATGGGAGAAAAGATATGCAATGCTCCTTATGAACATGCTTACAATATTATAGGCCCCCTAACTCCATCAACTTGTTGTATTGATATACAAATCTGCCCACTAAACAACCAAACTAGGACAAATCTCCATCCTATAATAGAATGGCCTCCATCCTCCAAGCTATACATCCATAAGATACATTAACTTCTTATGCAGTTGCGGTCATTCCAGGTGACTGAGGACAAGGTCACATTTATCATGATCAAATTAAAGTCGCTATTCTACAGGAGGAAGCTAGTGCTATCAATATCAGTACTATCTATCCAAATTCAAGTCTAAATTCTATGAAATGAAAGCTATGTAATACGCCTTATTCCAACTTGTTTTTATTTCAATTATCAATACACAAGAATTTGCCTGCTAACAACTAGGTCAAATCCCCATCCCTACCAACAACATGGCCTCTATCCTCCAAGCTAAATACATCAAAGGAGTACCTCCAGCTCATGCAGTGGAGGTCAGTCCCAGTGAATAAGGACAAGGTCACATTTATTATGATCAGGAATGGACTGATTCATAAATATCCTTGCTATCTCTTGACCATCCATCAGCCAGAGGCCTTACCTGTGGAAAATGGAACAAATGGGAACTGCTTTGTGGAAAATGTACATTGACGATCCTATATTGACATGAGATGCTCCTCAATGTTCTTCATCAGCAAGGCTAACTCTAAATTTATCAACCTGTTTTTGCATACTTCTTCCCCAGCTTACACCTAACTAGGTCATATATCTATCCCCTATAACAACATGGCCTCTTATCCTCCTAGCTAAAATACATATCTTTAGAAATGAAGAAAATAGATTTAAAGGAATTGCATTGTATAAGATTTATTCACATTGAGGATTCTGATTATACATCAGATACTTGAATTCAGTCTAAATTCTGTTGGGTAAAAAGCTACACATTGTCCTTCATCACCATGCCTTACTTATTTTTATTTCAATTATCAATATATAAGAATTTGCCTGCTAACAACTAGGTCAAATCTCTGCCCCTACCATCAACATGGCCTCCGTCCTCCAAGCTATACATCAATAAGATACATAAGCTTCTCATGCAGTAGTGGTCATTTCAGGTGACTGAGGACAAGGTCACATTTATTATGACCAGGGAAGGACTGTTTTATCAATATCATTGCTATCTCCAAGGTATTTGGGTGAATTTGGGCCAACTTCTACCAAATTGGCAGGAGCTATTGCGCCAAACTATTATAGAGGGAACACTGCTCAGGGCCTTAATTTGTAAACGATTATCTATAAGGTTTGTTGATATAAACCCACTGTACAACTGAATTCATACTCGCAACATTAACATTCAACTGGTCAAAACGCTCAACCGCATGCGCACTTCTTTTATAACCATAAGAATGCCAAGAATTGTACATAAATTCAGCTTCGAGCATGGGGAGGAGGATAATTGTGAAGCTTTCGCCCTAAACTAGTTAGACCTGAATCTGAGCATCTGACGTCAGAACAACAACGGCAATGTGATTATATCTTCCAAAATGCATTACCAGAAATCCGCTTTCTTTCCATTCCTAATGGATCCAAACTTTTGCATGCAACATCAATAGAACACACAAAATGCATGAATAAAATATCTGATCAGAAGCAAGCAACAAACAAAACATATTGTACATCAACAATTTCCAAAATATACAAGAATTCCAAATATTTGTGTCAAGAATTCAATTTACTTTCCTCTAAAATGTTCCCTAACAGCCTGCAATACAAAAGGAAAACAGACATGGCCCAAAATAAAATCAAGTGAATTCAGACAGATTGGGACAGATAACCATGCACCACCCCCACACATAATCAACTGAGTGAGCTTGCAAATAGGGTAAAAATTCGTCCAAACTGTCAGGATGAGTAGCTTGTCTCGCAAACTTCGGTGCTCAACTGGCGTTTAAGAAGACACCACTGAGGTAAGACCTGACAACATTTCCCCATGCTTGAGTTGATGGGCAAAACTTGCTTAAATTGTCCTAACAACAAGTGTCGGACTCCCTTGGAAAAAAATGTTGTGCTCTAGTTGCCCCTAACTCGCAAGAGGATCAAACATAACCTTAATTCCTGGCCTTCTCTTTCTTTGCCCAACCCCTTCCCCAAGATGGGGCACTCTCTGGCTAAATTCTTGGTATTTTAAGACACACACTCACTGAGCATGCTGAGAAGCGTAAAGCGGGATAAAATACACTTTCAAAAATTAGATGGGGCAAAAATCACCCCACAAAATAGGAGCCTTTGGGTGAAAAATGGGATTTTACAAATAAAAGGGGGTATTTCGTTGACCGAATTACACACATTTTCATGCAAATAGGCAACAATTTCTTATTTAGTAGACAAATTTGTCATTTTAATCAAAAATGTCAAATACGGGGTCTTTGTGTGACAAGTTTGTTATTCTTGATCAAAAGTTTCAAAAACATGGGGTCTTTGGGTTACATATCGTAATTTGTGGGGCCTTTGAGTGTAGGGTGGGCCAGAACGTAGGGCCTTACGAATGTTACATAGCGTACCTCGGAAAATGACTGGTAAATAAAACTGGCAAATCAAAAAGTAGAATATATATATATTTTTCGGCACTAATTAAACTAAGCCTGACATATTAATAGTAATCGTACTAATACCTTGTTCTCAACATCATTGCCTTCATCGGGTCGGCGTAAATTAATCGTGGTAAGTGGTTTGGCGTAAGTGCATGTGTGAACAACTAGTCGTGTTTGATAAATGTTTATCGAATTTTAATAGCAGCGGGGGGAATGTTACGTTGACTAGGGACCCACGTCTGAACATGGCTACTATCAAATGTATTTATAATCGTGAATACAATAATTACGATGTCACTGTATCTAGAACATAATACATGTATGATAAACAGCACTAGATGTTAAAGAAAACTTGGTGCGTTATTTAAACCGTAATTTTGAAACAAATTCGGATAATTATTCATTCAATATGCAACTCACTATGTTTATAGAGATGTATTTCATGCTTCTGCGGTTTTTGACCAGCAACAGCGTCAAATCACCAATCTTTCCCTTGGGTGAACAAGGAACAGTGCTCATTCCGAAAGCTCTCAGGTTAGAAAATTAATTAGATTTGTGTAATAGTTTAAACTTATCAAAAGATGTATTTCATTTGTTTCTTTTATGAAGGGAAAAAATGTTCTCTTTGACATTTTAAAATTCGAAATGAATAAACAAGCAAATCGGTTTCTTCTTTATTCAAAAACATATTTAATACTTACGAAATCCTTTATAAATTAGTTATGTTTCATTATATAACATTAATTGGCCCTTATTAACACCGATTCAAAGCAAGACATCATACACACACGAAAACAATTATTCAAAATGTATTTTTGCTCCATATCTATAAACTTCTGTTTGGTCATTGCTTCCTTGTGTCATGGCAGGTATAGCACGACGGTGTAAGGTATGTTTTTTTACTTTTTCAACCAATAATCGACATCTTTGAATACTCGATTGGCCACACACGGAGTTTGCTTATTGTACATAATAGTGCGTATTAATTGATCAATATTCCAAGGCGGTTAATTTGAAGAGTAAAGTAAAGGTATTCACGCAAGTTTTCATGATCTTTATGCCAGTAACGAAAACTTGATCTCGTCATGGCGATCGCGTCAATCTATCTTGTCATATTCAATAGGAGATGTTGCTCGATCTAAACGCCACCAACGGTTGGACGAAATCTATTTTTTTTTACCCGCACATCCGGGAAATCAGCACAATTGTTTACAAGGAAACTCTGTCAGGCGTATGTTGTCAAGCGTATGCTGTATGAAACGCGCGCATTTATAACAAGCGCATGCTGAGCGCACAGGATAGCATTAAGTTTCGCGAGCGTATTGCATGTCAGAGTTTTCTTGTAAACAACTTCTATTGTGCTGGTCATCATTAGGACGTACATTGTACGTCGTACAAATTGTCGGATTATCCGATTATATTCGAGGGTAGTTTAGAAATATGCCGACACTTTCGAGAACAAGTACCACTCTTGATTCTAACTTTTTCCATGATTCTAATAATGCTGTTAAAGTGGCACTTAATAATAGGCTGTCTTTATTATGTAATTTGTGCCCTTAAACTTAACAGCAACGTTATAACAGATTTCGATGCTTATGCAGGTAAAAAATGTAGGCTAGATGCATTCACATGGAAATCAGTGAATAAGAAAACTTAAAAAGCTCTTTTCATTGACCGACGTAACATATACAGTTCTGGCTTTGAATTTGCTGCATTTGATGTAAAGTCTGTACTTTTGTGTGTTTTTGTGTGCACTCACAAGATACATCGAGGTAGACGTAATAACATCACGCGTGACATCTATTTATGCAGGAATAAACATATCTTGACCCTACCCCTTCAAACTGTTACCCTGTTCACGCGTGCCCAAGGACAATCGGTATTATTTGAATTTTTACCTAGGGCTAATGAGCTAATGCTTTAGGGGTAAAGCCACGTTTCGTTTAATTTCTGCAAAAAGTATAAAATATATAAATATTCGGGTCAATCGGGTGTGATTATAGTAATAATGAGAATATGATTTTGATATACACATTTCAACAAAGTTATCATGTCATTTTACCGGATATTTCCTTGGGCCTTGTCTGTCCAGTGACATATAAATCTTGTCAAATTCATTTCTTCCTTCAACTTCTGTATAGATATATTCCTGTGGTAACCTCTCTAATCTTCTGTGATTGTCGATAGTGTCTGAATTGGACAGATGACTACATCGTATCAACAATACAATAACTGCTATCAGAAAAATGAATGCTATTAAACTGCACGCAACTGTAGCAATAATCCAATTGAACCTATTAGAGGTGTGGTTTTTACAAAGCTCTTGACATTGCCGAGTTAAATTTTTACTCGCCACAATGTTTTTGTCTTCAGTAACTTGTAATGGTAAATCTGTTCTGTCAATAATGTTTGTATCTGGTCCGATATTACCATTGTCGGTTTTATGTTTATCTGATGTTATTTTGATGGGACCAACGTGACATGTTTTGGTTTTTCCTGGAAACATACTGCTGCTAATTTCACAAAGAAAAATGACTTCCTCATCTTGTGGAGTAAATTTATATGAATATTCAGATTGCAATTCATTACCACTTATTGTAAGTTTACCATCCAACTTCTTTTTGGTATTTGTTCGACTCCACTTAATATCTACTTGTGGATGGGTCAACTCTGATATACACTGGAATTGAACCACGCTTCCTACGATCGCTTGAGATGATTCAGGTGGAGGGCAGATAGGATATATATCACTTGGGAAAAAGGCCATTTCGACATTAACAGAATCAGCAGCGACTTGCGCTATAAAATCGCCAACTGCGCTAATTACACGGCATGAGTATTCACCGGCGTCATATTTATTTGCGTCAATTATGGATAAAAAATACACCACTGATGAATCGTCCATTTGACGAATCGCCAGAAATGTCCTCTCGTCATTGATATCTCTAATTGAGTTCTCCATCGATAGTCTTTTCACAGTTCCATCTTTGTTTCTGTATAAAGCTACTTCTTGTTCAATCTTTAAGTTCCACACTTGGCAGTGAAGACTAAGAATCGCACCTGTCTGTACCGGGTTTACAGGTACTGTGGCTTCGACGGTAGTAATGGTTAAGGCGTCACAAACATTTGTCGTGTATGTGATTGTCCAGGCCACGAAGGCCCATAGTAAGACAACACAGTTTATGGCCATGGTTGCAGTGTTAGTGAAGTTAAAGTGACAAGTTTTAATATTTTCAATGCAGTAAATTGCAAAGCAGACTACTCAGATACATCCAAATATCGCAGCTGATACAATTTCGTTAACACAAAAACTCTGATAACACGAAATGATTTTTAGATCCCTAGCACTAAATGTTCAAGTTAAATGTACTTGGTAACACAACATCCTGATAACACACAGTAAAATGTATGGCTCCACATATTTCGTGTTAATTAAGAGGTTACATTGTACATACCGGGTGTGGATAGTAATACCGCAAATGATGTTTTCGCACCAAGTACAATGTGTAATATTCGGAGAATGAAAGTTCTTTATCAAAATAACCTGTTTTTCTTGGCTATATGTACAGCTATATCATATCAGATTACTAGAAGCCAATGTAGCGCATGTACCAGCTCCAAAACGTAGTTCAATCTTGTCCGATTACTTGAGTCCACATATGAAAAATAATAGTATCTTAAAGACACTACTTATTTTACAGAACAAACGGATGCATAGACAATTCCAAACGAAAGAAACGAAGACTGTATAATCTAATCTCTTCTCTGTGATAACAGGTTGCAGATTAATATCCAAATGAAGTAACTTTACAGCTCCAAAACCGTTGTTCAAAATTGTTTAAATACTTGAGCTCACATTACAAAATCAACAGTATTTTAAAGTCACTATCTCGTTTACAGGATACGTTTAGCAGCCTCTTACAAACTATACCAATTCAATTTGCAATACACGAAAAAGAGTAATCCGTAACAAATCTCTGCTCTTGTGATATAAAACGCATTTCAGTTGAATTTGATCAAATCGTCGACAACTCCTCGTGCATTTAGCAACAATCTGATAATGGCAACTGCTGCGTAGAATACCCACCACTATCCGCAATTCATCTGCATTAGTATCGGGTTAATCAACTCATCGCTCAAATGGTCAGCATGAAAATTGGAATCACTGCGAGGTATGAGAAACTAAAAATGACATGGCTGGCTTGTACACAGACTAATGCTTTTGATCGTCTTGCTGCTACAAGCTATCGAGATGCTCTAAGGGGCAGAGTAGAAACGTGGACTTAATTCCACAAAAATTGATTTCCTCTAAGAGAGCTTTTCGTTTGCAGACAGGCGTGGCTACGTATTAGAACGCATAGGTTGTTACAATCTACAGCGATTATCATATAAATCATTAAAGCAAATATACTCTCATCTCACTCAGCAATTCACCCGTTATTTGCTTAAATACTGATGGAAACTAAATATGTTTCATCAAATCTAACTCCATTCAGAGAAGATGCTCCATTAAATGCCGGTTATATTGTGAAATATTAATCTAAATGATTTAAGAAACTACCAAGCAACGTTGAAGTAATTATCTTATACACATACACGTTAAAATATTCATGCGATGGGTATAAGTGTTTTATTACAAAAGTCAAATCAAATCAGTAGAATGTTAAGATTTTATGCATCGCATGATTGGGAAACGTCAAGCACAACTGGTTGTTAATTAATAATTTATTTGTTAAAAGATACTTTCAGCATACTCTTATCTTTGTTCATATGCAGCAGACCGTTTTAAGCAAATATTTTACCCAGATTTGTTCGTTTTTGTTTTTAAACAATAAATCAACATTGGACAAGTGTGTGCACGTAAAATGTTGATTTAATCATCAAGTACTATCAAAATGCTGCATATCATGAATATCAATAATATCTCCTTATGAAGCGGACCATCTACCTCAAAATATGACGATTTCTGTTTCTTATACACTTTTCAAGAAATGCTCATTATTGTATTTGATGTTGATGTTGATTTTGCTCTCGGCTTTTGCTGCATATCGTCAAATTATAAATAAATTTAACAATCTGGCAACATCTGGTCTGTGTGACTAAACATTTAGTAATATCTGATCAGCTATTTAAACATTGTACTTTATGCTCGTTACTACTCTTGTAAGACAACATTAAGTTACAAAGAATTTAGACAATTAAGACAGCAATCAATCGTAATTCTGAACTTTTAAATTTCCGATAAACATTCAGACACGTTTGACGTACATCAATCCCTACGCGCACATAGAGTTAAAGATATCTGATTAACTATTGAACCAAAGATACACGAAATGTTTCTACTCTTTTGAAGGAATTATATAATTTCATATCAAAACGACACGAACTGTTCCTTATACTAGATTTGTTTTCAACACTCGCAAACTGCACGCAAACCGTTTAGAATTTAACTGTGCGTTTTCTTGAGGCTATAAATTAATGGATTCTTAACCCTCTTACCCATGCTCTGCGACTGCATGGCCTAACGCTTATAGTGCCCATATTTCTATACCTGTTTTTCAATTTGCCATCAGAGTTTTCTAGCAAACGTTAGACATTTGTGATTGATGGATAACTGAATGCCAATCTATAGCAACAGAAGTATGGTCGCTGTTATCAAACGTCTAGATTCTTCTATGTGTCGTGGTTGTCTTTTGTCAACAAGTCATTGATTTTTAAATGTTTGATTCAAGTTTAATGTCAGTACCAAAAGTCAACATTAAAAATAGTTTCAGATTTGTCATCTTATTACACGTCATAGTTTTTGCTGATTTTAAATATCAGTGAATTATTAGTGTATTTTAATTCACTTGTCTTCTTGGATTCACTTGTATTTAACAAATATTCAAATGTACCGTACATCTGGCAGTTTTAGTTGTTGTGAGTGTTTAATTTGTATCCTTATAAACGCGGTAGAAGAGAGTTAAAAGCCACGCCGTTGCGTTCAGTCACTGATTTAATTTTGGCACAAGCGTGTAATTTGCGAGTGGCGTAAGGCAACCAAGTAACACGTAATACGTAACACGAACCTTGTTATTGCACAAATTAAATGTCCTATTTAGGTCAAATTAAGCAAGCTTTCAATGCTAAAAGCTTAAATGCCGTGCTTGTTATCTTTAATGATTGATTGCGCGTTCAAAATGTGATATATAATTTAGAGTGGGACAGCAGCAATTCATTTCCTTTTAGATTTAACTCTGCTTCCTAATTCACTTTAACTTTATAACATGACTTGTAATCAAATTTGAAAGGTAGATTGTAAACCACGAATTAGACACGAACGTGTACATCTCATTAGTGAAGTAACAGGATTGTAAACCACGAATAAGACACAAACGTGTACATCTCATTAGTGA
>JAUMTS010071566.1:0-10678 GCA_032273385.1 Ophiopholis aculeata | reverse complement strand
GTTGTCCTCTGGTAGTACTCTGGTTGTCCTCTGGTACTTGGCTGTGGTTGTCCTCTGGTTGTACTTCGGTTGTACTCTGTGGTGCCTTTTATGTAAACGGCAGGGGAGTATATCCAGGGGATATTCCCTACCATGCACATAGTACCTGGGCTACTTTGGGAGTACAAAGGGGTAGAACGCCATAGTACCTGAGTTGCCAGGTGACTGATATAATGAGAAAATGGCTGTGTAGTGTTGATATATCATCAGTACAGTTCATTAACTTAAATGAGGATAGATGGAGAATCTAGTACCAGAAATAGACTGCTATTTTTATGCTTAAAACAGGACTTTAACATTAAAACATTTCAACAAAATTAGATGATAATATTCGCACCTTTAAAACCGTGACTTAATGATGCTAAAGTTTTCAGATACTGGCTATTGGCAATTTTTCGTTTGAAATTGGGCGTAAGTGTGGTTCTAGTTCTATCATCGCATTTTCTCAAAGTATCTTCGAGATAAAATTCTTTGTTTATTTTATGGTATTGGTTGGGGACCTCTGTGGTTGTCTTTGAGTTGCTGGAGAAATTTAACAAGTGAAAAAGTCTTTCATTACGTTTAACAAAAAATATTACAGTTAAAATAACCCCGTTGTTGAATTTCCCATTCCAGCAGATTTGATCCAGCTCATCCCATCCGTACTACAAATTATATTATTTTGGAAGTTAGCTAGACATTTTAAAAGTACTCTATACAGGTGTGAACTTAAAATTAGAAGCCGTTGATATTAAGACAATAAGGATCAATTAATATAAATAATTGATCTATATATTTACATTTGCTATTTTTTAGATTAACTTCAACCTACTTCAGAAAGAAATGGTAATAGTTGTTGCATCATTTTTGTATAGGTTATATGACGAATTGGTTACGTGACATTAAGGTAAACTCCACTCGGAGTTGAGAAGAAAGTTTAAGCACATACATAAAGCTCTCCTTGAATTTTTAGCAAAAAGTGGGAAAATTCATAAAGATGAATATAAAGGCGTTTTATTACGATTGATGTGTATAATTACGTGACATCTTATGGTCATACAAAGATTGTTCTTCAAACACTGTCGATTTTTTTTACTTTATCGCAACATCATACAAGAAGCTTTCTTTGCAGTTCATAATTTATTTATGATTATGATTTCATCAGTAAATCTTGTAAAGGTTAAATAATCAATCAAATATCACAGATCCATCTGATGATTTATCACTCATTCCAACTTATGTCAGCATTTTTGGAGTAGCATTAAAATTACATGTCACACTTTTACAGTGTTTGACGAAATATCAAAATTTTCAACTTTACGAATAATTGAAATGTTGTTCTATTAAATGTTTGGGTCGGCGAGGCAAGTTACGTATTGCCAAGTTTAACAATACATTGGCTGCCAGACCACACATGGTCTTGCTTTAGATACAAAAATATATATATATATTATCATTAAAATCTAGGACACAAAATGAACTCTTTACAAACAGATAAACGAACTGAAGATTGTTTTCTATTTTAGCATTGTTTTGTCTCATTTTTATTGAACCTATTAAACTTTATTTAAATATCCTTCAATAACCCTTTGTATTTATACATCCACTAGGGCGACCTTTAAGTAATCTATTAAAGCATATAGTGACGCTTTGTATTATGTAAAATAAAGTGTTTATATCTGTTATCGTGTTTTCCAAGATATCAGTTTTGTTAATTAGGCCAGTTTTGCATAGCATGATAACACAATAGGTATTATAGGACACGTATTTAAAATAAAATATTTGAAAATCATCAACTACGAAACAATAATATCCACTACCCACATCACTTCATACTTAGGATGTTTACGTATAAAAAGACGTCACACGATAATGATATTACAAAGTTTTAATGACATCTAAATCAGTCAAGTGTGATTGGTTAATGCCATCAGTGACGTCGTTATATCTTCCTTTAAGTAACAAAGCATCTTAATTGTATGAAACCTCAGCTCTGGGCTGAACAACCTCATCGTTATTTAAACTAAGGACAATGGTCGGTGACACAACTTTGCAAATCATGGTTATAAAAAGTCGCATTGAGCTGCATTGCTACATTTTTTTCCAGTGTCTTTTTACAAATGGTATCTATATATCAAATACTAGTGAATTGTGTAAAATTCATTTCCAACATATATAGTTGTCTCTTTTAGTTAGTAACTTCAAAGATATTAAAGCCTCTATGCTGAAAACTAGTAGAATCTAGATTTAAAAAGTGTAGCATACACCTCTGAAATTTTAGATAATCAAGTCTTTATAGTTATCACGCACTGTAATTTGTCTTCATGTAAATATATTCTAGGATGCCGGTTACCTTATGATTAGACTATAATATTTTATATACTTATAATGTAACATAGTTCAGTTATCAATTATAATATTTAATCTCTTTGGACTGTTACAATAGTAATAAGTTTGAAATATGCATTTATTGCGATACTTACAAACTAATATGATATCTAATGAAATGTGACAAACGTTGCTGAGCTTACAAACTGATGATATGGTAAGAGGGCATCTGTTTCGTTTGATTACGATCTCATTTTCCACGAATCTACCTAAAGCTTGATCTTTCTTTCGTATGTGCAACTTCCAGAATATAGGGTACTTAGCCCAAAGACTGAACATTTTAACCAAGTTAAGATTTGATACATCAGAATTATTGCATTTCAGATGACATCTGTTTTAACATCAATTTATTGTAATAAAAATGCATAACTTATATTGACTGTTAACTCTACAGAATCGTTGATACTTTCAGAACACTCCAACTTCGCTCTGCATTAAACAGCAAAGACATATTTAAAGTGTTGTACATTTCCTCACCGTATGCTTGTAGCTTAACAAACGTAAGTTATTAAAGTATTTTGCTAAAATGTTAATTCATTTAAATTTTACAACTCAGTAGAGCCATGTGTGTTTCATTTTTAATAAATAAATCCCTAACAGTAACATTACCTAATTTCGGCTTTATTCCAAACGCAAGAATATTGTGTTTCACCATCAATACAGAAATATTATCAAAGTATTACAATCTAAGTGAAAGAATATTAACAATTTAATAGTTTTATTTCGAAAATTAATAACTGCTTCTATTAAGTTTCATTGAACTATCATTTGTTTGAAAAGAATTATAAATAGCAATAGAATAATACCTTTTTTTTTGATCGAATTAAACAATGTAATACGTTAATTGTAGTATATTTTGTAATACGTTGCCAACATATAATGATATAGGGGAATTTTTCAGCGTAACGTTCAGCATCTACTATAGAATACTACATATGAACCAGTTATTAAAAGAGACCGTTGAGTCAAAAAACAAATATTTAGAAGCTTTCTAATTTCAAACGAACCTTAACAAGTACATTAATAAAGACGGCTTCACAGTGCTCTACAAGACTTATATCCAACATATGTTGTCAACGCAAAGACAATTAACTCCTTCAAGGGTGAACTTGATAAGTACTGGAAGAGATATGGGGTCCAAAAGGCTTAAGCCTAATCACTTCCATTAAATCGTAAGTCGTAAGTCATGAAGTGTGACGAACGTAGTCGCACTCTGTGACCCTCACCTAATCACTCACAATCCGAGGCGAAGCCGAGAACCGAGCCGCAAGCGACCTCTTTATTAACCAACAGCGACAGAGCCCGATAGTAGTGCTATGACGAACGATGCTGAGATTAGAAACTGGGGATACGATGAGAAAGCATTTGTGTCCTTATGATTACGATTTACTTCCAATACATCTACCTTCGAACTGTTAGCGAACAATACAAAGAGCTTAATCCTTCTTTCAGAAACATCCAGAATAACGGATACAGGGTATCTATCCCGAAGACTAAACAGTCTTAACTATGTTAGGATTAAACGCTTTGGAACTATACATTTCATATGAAATGATAGCTATATGTTACCCAGGTTTGTAACATCAATACATTTAATGCATAACTTAAAATTGACTGTTCATCTGTACAGATCACTAAATCCAATTTTGCTCTGCATTGAACATCAAATACACATTCTAAAGTGTTGTTCATGTATTTAGGAACTGTAAATTGTTCTTCAATGGATGCTTGTGGCTGAACAAACGTAAGTGGAGAAAATATTGTCACATAAAGTAAATTTCAAAATTAACTTACGCAAAAATTAAAAAGAGATTTTCCTCAACATCACACAATTCCGGTTTTTGTATCATCAAATCAATATATTGTTTCACCATTTCAGAGAAATGTAATAAAAGTATTGTACATTGTATGTGAAAGGATATAAACATTTTTGATAAATTGTGAGTAGAAAATTAATTACTCCCTTCAATGAGTTAATTGAACCATTGTTTGCTTACAAACTATATATTATGAAATAACAATACACCACAATTCTTTTTTGAATTGAACAACAGTATACGTTGATCGTATAATACTTTGTAATTCATCAGCCAACATAGATATTTTTTCCCCGCAACTTTTTGCTTCTACAATGATCACAGCTATAGACGAATTCATATGTGACCAGTTATTTAAAGAGGGTCGTTGTGTCAGAAAACCAAAATAGATTTTGGAAACTTTCTAAAAGAACTTCACCTCAGCTGTAAGTTGGTACAATTTTAAATCTGACTTTTTATTGCAAAGGCATGGCAGTTTAAACTTTTACATTGTGATACTTTTAAGTAAGGATCAATGTCGTTAAAACCCCATATACCATAACTCAAAATGGTAAATTTCGACAACGGCCCCTTTTTATCTTGTCTAGGCATGTTAAATAAATTTGTATACACATTTCCTTAAAACGGAACTCATATATCAAGACGAACAGGTAAAATTACTAAAAAGTGCCTGGTCATGGACACAATACGACCTAAAACATTTCATCTGTCACAAAATTAATTCACTTAAAATCATTAAATTCTGATAGATAAAATGTGTACAAGCTTTTATGGCCTTAAGTGGCGAGAACTTTCGTATACTAAATTATTTAGGTAGAGACTCGATATTAATGTTTTACTGATTGAACAGCAAAATGTCTAACTTAATTCGAATCATTGTTGCCCTTTATTCCTATACAATGTTAATTTCTTAGGGGCTTTGAAAAAAGGCCCAATATAACAATGAGGACTAAATGTTATAAGCCTTTTTTTAAACGTATGCATACAAGAACGCGGATCAAGTGCAATATAGAAGAGGTTAGACAAAAGGCTGTCAATAATCATACGAGATAGCCAATGTTCCTAATGGTAGAGAGATAGAGAGGAAAGTGAACAATTTGACCATGACTTAAATTGTAATTCATTGAAATGAATAGTCCAGACATTTTATTTACTTATTTTGAGTGATTCAAGCGCAAGTGCCCTTATCATATTAGTAAGGGAATTGAACCCTTCTTGGATATCAAATATTTAAGGATATTTTGTATTATACATGTTAAAAGATAACCATGCAAGTTACAATCAAAGTAACAATCAGACAACAAAATTTCGCCATTTCTTTTAGTTATTTACAGTCTTCAAGAACAATCAGCAATGACCAATGATAAGAAATACTGCATGATTCTGTATTTAAAAAAAAAAGCCTTTGATTAATTTATAATTTCCTTAACAAGGAAGGATAGATATCTTATACCAATTCTATTCTCGAAAATGAGAATGAAATACTTATATTTAATTAAAGCGTTCTTTCCACGTAAATGAATAATTATAACTGTGTCTTAATTAAGAGTATTTCTCTCTAAGTAATATAGCACTGACAGTATCATATTAATTCATGCGAAAATGTTATACCAGATAGTCGTCCTCCCATCAATGCGTTGATTCAAAGCGCTGAATATAACATAGCGGAATGTAAATGCAATTCACCATTTCTCTCTTCAAATGCAATTATTCTAATTCCATTCAAAATCAGTACTTCTGAAATATCCGTGTCTTTGACGGGAGGTCAGTAACTCGATTACCCAAACCCTAACTCTAACTCTAAAACCTAAACCCTTACTATTATCCTTACCCTAACCTAACCCTAAACCCTGACATTAAAATCTAAGAATTCGAAAACTGAACACATTTGGCGTTAGTAACACACGCAATGGTTTCTCAAAGAGAAGACAATGCAGATTGCAGAATACTTTGAAATGCAATTATTGAAACAACGTGATTGTCGTAAAGTAGTTTTCTTGTTATTTTCCTGTTCAGTTATTGATTTCCGCTTGCAAAAAGGTAGCACAAAATTGGTCTTTTCACATCACTCCCCCGGGACCTCTCTTAAGTGAGAAAAGGAAACTAAAATAATAGATGGGATGCTGGGTTCTTCCTTTAAACTTAGTTGCACGGTTTGTATTGGCTAAGAGCTGACACTACTGAAGTCTTCGAAGTTTTCATACACACTTAGAAACGGGTCACTTTGATTTTAAGCGAGCAAAACGGTGTATAAATCGTGGATAACCCCAGATTATCAAATATTGGGTATATGGAACAGGGTCTTATTATTAGATTAAGGGGTGTAGATGGGGGTCCAACAATTTGAAGTCTTTATTTCAGAATGACACTTTATCAAGTTTTCTGAATATTTGTATGCCTCATGAAAGGTCGCTTCTAAAGCTCTCAGAAATGTCTTTTTGTTAAAGTATTGTTTTGTGGATAGCACAAACAGGCATCTTTAAAGAAATAATGTTTTCTGACTCGGTTTCTATTTGTTTACGATTCTAAACTCGTCGTTTTTCAAAACGGCTTAGAACTTTTAAATAAAGTAAATGTATATTTGTAGATGACATTCGTAATACACATTTGTGCTTACTCTTTTGTATTCGTTGGATGTCACTCGGGCGTGAAATGAAATAATGAGTTTAATGGCTTCTCTTTAGTTTGACTCCCGATTTTTTAAACTTCAATTCACGCCCTTGTGAACATCATTTAAGTAGAAAAATGGTGGGTAAAATTTGCCTTGGAATTTTAACTCCAAATATACATTTACTGTAACTCTTAAATTACTAGCCGTAAGGACAAACGGGGACTTTATTTGCGGTTAGGTCACCTCAAAACACGCCAACACGTTTGAAGACGCCATGCTGTGCTTTCACAAAATAAATCTTTATTAAGCATTCGGTAATTTTCAGTAAAAATCATACAAGTAGCGGGAGACCCCTTAAGCCATTCCTCCTTTTAATATCATGGGTTGTGTTCTGTTTATGTCATGTCATTTATTTATCTAAATCCCACCAGGCCTAAATCTCTGTTTAAAACAATCAAAGAAAGGAAATACATTACAAATTCAGCTATTTTTTTTCCAAGATTCATATTAACCATTTTGTATTGACATGACTGCAAAACTTGATCATGTGTTATTAAAAGAAAAGAAAATGTTAAATTCCTTCTTGAAAGAAAGGTTTATCAAAGCTGCAATTGGCATCATTTCATTACTTTATAAATAGTAGGCACTGCTGCCCTAACAAAATGGACGTATATTTGTCTCCAATTAGGAATGTAAATCTCTGCCCATAGCTTGCTCAAAAACAATACTTTTCTTTAACCGACCAAAGATAAACGGTGAAGCGCCAAATTGCCAAGTCATTAACATTTATGCGCAAGAACATCAACAGTACTACCAGGGAAGTGAGAATAGAAACTACTTATATATTGATGTTCTTGCGCATAAATGTGTATAGATCTAGTGGAAATTTACTAGATTAAAACAATTCAAATTGCCATGATTATTGTTACAGATTACTTATTGAATGTTTAGTCTATTGTATTTACATTTTCGTTTTTCGTGAATTTAAAAAGCATAAAAAATCGTTACGGTAAAGCTGGCGAACTATTTTTGACAAAGTTATAAAAAACGTATTGAAGCATTGTTTTTCAATATCACGGCGACTGTCGTGGACAAGTTTATATTCAGTTATTTTTTTAATTGTTTTTTATGTGATGGGTTCTGACAAAACGACCACATACGAAACAGGGTTACATACGATTGATAATAATCACGTCCAACTTATGATCGGACAAACGAGTTATTTTTAAAGATTTGATTAATATTTAATTATTTTATAATCTATTTTATATAAAAATTCTTACCTTTTTCCTAGTAACATATTTAGGACACAATTTCATTTTTAGAATATTAATTGTTACGTAAGAATTTCAGATTAAAGACTTTATCTTTAGCAATGGGTCAACTTTAATATTGTATTCCTTTTGACACACAACTTAGTATGTTGAAGATTATAACGTTACAAGAAAAGATCGGCAATGTCTGTACAGAGAAGGAAAAATCATTTTTTAAATACCAGATACAATTATTGCAGATTATAATAATCGCTGTATAGTAGCATCAAATGTCATATTCTAAAGACAATGCAATAATATGGAAATTAAGACTAAACGCTTGTTTTCCTGATGCTATAAAAGAACGTTAAAAATATATCATTTATAATTTCATGATCATTTATGGCACTACCTGAGCCTGACAGGACACCTCCGACGTCCAGAAGTAAATAGGATATATTCTGAGCAATTAAGAGTGTCGATATCTAACTTAAAGGTTGTTCGTATCTTAAATAGAAAACATTCTTTCACCAAAAGCAATGCAATTTTCGGAGCTAGCAAAGCTGCTAGCTTCTTAGTTTGGTTCTCAGACTTTCTGGCGTAAGTTAATAATTTCAAGGCCAATTTATCGTTCGTGATATGAATAAGGCAAAATAATATGTTATCTGATGGCTCCCGGATGATATACTTGTGCTAATTGAACCACAATTGATATAGTCTTATATATACACAAACCTTAACATTCTAAAGCAAAAGATACTAGATTTCTAGCCATTAAAGGTTGGTTCAACTGCTCATGTAAACAAAAACTCGTTATTGTATACAAATTTGGAAAAGTGAATTACAAAATGTGTTTTGCTTTTGTATTGTAATGATAGCCCAGCGAAATGTGTTCTTGTTTTTTGTTCGTAATTTATAATTTGTAGTATGCATTGCTTTTTGATGATAAAGATAGCTCAATCTTAGCAATGGACCTTTTACTTGATTTTTGTAATTGTTTAAATGTACCAATAAACTTGTCATGCAGTGCGTTTATTGCCTCCTGGTGGTGTGTCTTTTAATGATCTTAATTTAGTAAAGTATTTACGTAATAAGCAGGGAAGGTCAAACAATATATATTTTAATTTAGTTGAATGGCTCAAAAAAGAATTATTAAGACACTGCCGTCACTCATTAATATTTTTTATAGAAACTCGAATGCTCTTCAACTTATTGATTGATGAGTATTGCGAACAAAAAGATGTATAAATCGTGGATAACCCCGGACTACCAAATATTGGGTTGTATGGAACAGGGTCTTGTTGTAAGATAATTGCTTGAATGAATTTAAATCTTGTACATATTTTATTGAGACAATAGTAACTATAGTTATCAATGATGACTAAATTCATAATTAAATCTTGTCTAGGAAATGGTATTACGCAGATAACCTAGTTGGTATAAATTTACTTTAGTAATCACTCAAAATATGAACAAGCACTATCAGTTTATACAAATTGTAAACTGAAACTTACTATTTGTGTTATCTAAAATAGACATATTAGTATAATGAATTCTAAACAGAGTCTGGAAAATGCATGGTAAATTTTGTCATTAGGTTGTAATGCAGATGATTGATAAAAACCCTCTTGTAACAAATAAAAACATACACAAAACAAATATGATCAAGTGGTACAAACATAGTTTAATGTATTTGAAACAATTATTTTCTATACATAAAGACTACTATATCGGGTTTGCTTGTTTCTTGGACAAAACATATATAACAAACTGTCACTAAGTAAAAGTAAAGAAAATTGGATGAGATGTGAATGCAATGTATAAAGGCAGCTATCAACCTAAGATCAACGCATAGAAACGATACAACATAGGGCTGCTTGGTTTGTCTCCACAAATTAAAGCAGGGTGCAAGGGTCCATGACTAAGATTTTAAAACAGCTTGAATGGCAACCACTGGAACAACGTAGGAAACGAAGTCGACTGATAAATATGTATACAATACAAAACGAAGCAATTGCCATACAAATTCCCAACTATATTCAACGCCAAACCACCAAAAGCATGCACAAGACACTACTATGCGGCAATTTCAAGTTCCGAATCATGAAAGCCAAGCAGAATGTCTACAGTTGTTTTTCCCACGAACCGTATCAGATTCGAATGACCTCCACCCAAATGTTATAAAGGTAGTTAGTACCGGAGGATTCAAAGCAGCCCTTTCGAATGCAGTTTAGGGGATTTTTCTCCCTCCTTTGTGTAAGATTTTGTTCTTGATTATGTGTTAACTCAAATTGTGCCATATAACAGATATAGATATTTTTCTGCCATGGGTTTATAGTTGCTGTTTTTTCGATAGCCACAATACAAATGTCAAAAATGATATTACAATAATTTTGATAATCAAACGGCATATGTTGTACTCTTTTGCACGACAACATTTTGCTTCATAAAAGCTTAAGGGGTCTCCAACTAGTTGATGGTTTTTTACTGTAAATTACCGAATGCTAATATTGTATTGTTTATTTTAGAATGAACCCGCATAAAATGTTCTTGGTATTTATAAATATCTTGAGGGGAAACATCTTAAGTCA
>JAUMTS010071344.1:0-10679 GCA_032273385.1 Ophiopholis aculeata | reverse complement strand
AATGTGTATTTTATACACGTTTTCCCTTATATACTATCATCAATTTCCAAGGGGGTTCTATCTACGCTGGTTCTTTGCGTTTTCGGTCTGTCCATTTTAAATATAGTCACTCAAGTCACTCATTATACAGGGTAATCAAAGTCGGCAGCTCAAACTGTGATTCGTCACGGTCAATGGACCAGTTCCAACATATAACGATATCGCTGTCGAGCAAACCGATCGATTTCGATAGGGACCATTTTGCTAATTGGCAGTTTGTATACGTTGGCTTATCGAATCGCAGTTCTGAGACATACAAGAATTTATGTGCACTTATGCATAATTGTCTTTTGGTCGTCACAACACATACAATCGTATCGGTTTGCTCGATAGCGGTATCGTAATGTATTGGCACTGGCCTCTAACAACCCATTTGATTGACCCACACTTTACCACTATTTTGTTGTGAACGAAGCCACCATCATTGCGTGATACCGGCATGTTACGCTCATTCCTGGCGCGTGTGTGACCATCACGTTTACATCACGTCGTATTCGCGTATTGTAAAACCTTGTATGACAAATGATTGTTTGTTACCTTTTGGGGAGGAAACATAGTGATTATGTTGTACGTTGTCTTGAAGGATTTGTAAAATCTGGACACGATACATAACATTACCTTGTAATGAGTTTTCCTTTGGACTTCTTGATATATCATATTGGTCATGCTTAGGTAAAATCAATCTAGCAATGATTTATTGCTAATCATTCGGAAATACACGCGACTGACATCAATATGACAAGTACTACAAATAGATTGTTTTTCCCACAACTCTTTCCACCAATTTTTAAATCAATGATAGAATGCAAACAAGTTAGCATTTTATTTCATTATAAATGTTGTTATGCAAAAAATCTATAAAAAAAGACAATAATAATAAAAATAAAATTGCTGAAAAGTCTGGCTATCCCATTTTTTTTGTTATGAAAGGCCAAAGCACCGTTCGTTCCTGATTGCACAATTGTTAACAAGACTTTTTATTAAAGCTTAGAGGCTGCATCCAATGAATCCAATTATTTATTACAGGCTGCATCTAATTAATAATATTGATTAGCTCTGTACAAACACATTGCTGTTAGTTTTAATGCCATCTAAGGGGCACCTGGATTTATCTGTTCACGAACAAAATAATTTGAGGACGAGGCTGAAATTGTCTACTCCCCCTTTAAGCCTGTCGTTTGTTCTAGTTTTCCAATGACAGAATACATTATGCGTTATCATATCTACATGGACTATATTAAAGCATTTGAAGTGGTTTGTCCCAGTTTATAGTACAGGCTTCACAAAATCAGGACAAGTTACAAATATTGCAAAAACATATCCCTGTGGATTTCGTGGATGGATAAATGCATTCTTTTTCTAAGGAATCAATTTAGACATCATTGCCTGAGAGGTGTCATGAGGGCAAAATAAGACGTACCACTGCTTCTTCAATGGTTTATAAGAACATTGTGAAATTGAAACAATTCAACGGCGATACATTGCTCCTTATAAGTTAAATATTCAAAGTGTTTATCCATCAGACTTCAAGCTCATTATACAAATGTATTAATACATAATTAATTATATTCAAAACAAAACATAAAAAATACTTGTGTGGCAGTTAAAACACCAGGTTAATGACCTAAATATTTAAACATATGATGATATTTTACTTTATTCATTCAAATCAGTACGAAACAGCTTATACATAATATACCAAAACAGGCTTACAATTATATTATACGTATCAGTAACTCACTGGTAATGACTATGATTTCATGACTTCGACAACATAGATTGCTTCGCGAATATTTGCCATTTCTCAATTTGTCACAATATTTGCCCTATGTAGTAGTGATTTGCGGGCAGTAAATGTGATGAAGCACGAATATGTCATGTTAATCAAACATATTGAAGGCAATTTGTTTAGGCATGTCACGAATCCCACATGTATGCAGGACCTACTTAATAGTAGCTGAAACATTGTTGCCATGATCTACAACATTTACTAACAAGAAATTCAAAAACATATCCCATTACCTTTTGATATTTAGCTATATCAAAAAACATATTGTAACAAAGAGAGAAGAGACAAGGTAACTAAAAGTGGGGAGTACTGCTGAAAAAGCAGAAACAAAGGTAACAAAACAACACAAGCAAAATTCAAAAGCAAACAAGTAAGTAGTAGTATACAAACATAACAAACAGCAAGCCTAACTAATGACAAAAACTGACCGACGTTTCGAATAGTAAACTATTCTTCATCAAAGAAGACAACAACAAAATATAATACTTAATTCTACATAAATTAAATCATAAACCATCAAGTTCAAAAATTGCAGTAGCAAGTAGGGTCAGAGCAAACAGTTATTATTTAGACCAACAAACTCTTTGGTCAGACCATAACGAAAACACGTCTTAAAACCAAAGATGAAAGTATGGTTTGCCAAGTTATATCACACTACAGGTAACCTTTCAAACTCGTTTTATCATATATTAGTTTAAGTATAAGCCTATGTTGTTTCAGATAGTTAGGGAATAGCAAAATGATTAGAACAAGTCTGTATCGCCAAACCCCTTTATGTGCTCACAATAAGTGCCTCTTTATTATTTGCTTGATCCGCCACACTTGCCATGATAACAATGATCATGTTACTCGTTAAATGTTGTATTTACCCCGTGTAAGACCTACTTTTGAATACGGGTCTGAAATTTGGAACCCACATGTAAAAGGCCAGGTTGCTTCAATTGAAAA
Source organism: Ophiopholis aculeata (assembly GCA_032273385.1). Taxonomy (NCBI): domain Eukaryota; kingdom Metazoa; phylum Echinodermata; class Ophiuroidea; order Amphilepidida; family Ophiactidae; genus Ophiopholis; species Ophiopholis aculeata. The sequence continues at coordinate 7,903 of JAUMTS010071344.1, read as the reverse complement.
CGTTCAAAGACGTGCTACCAAATTCATCCTCCGAAGCTCTGTCTTGATGGCCGCCGTAACTTAAGACATTATCCTTCTTTTCAAGGTCTTGTATGGCATGACTTTGATTTTAATATATACATGATAGGGTCAATTTCGGTGGCACTGTTTTACTCTATTTAGGGTCGTCCGATTCACCTACAATTATACCCATTATGTGCAGGACCAATATTTTCAGGCAGAATGTTTAAATCGTATTGACAACTCATGAAATGATCTACTAGCAGATATTAGAAACATTCAAATTGTTCCCCTCTTCAAATCTGGTCTCCTTGATCATTACATCTTCAACACAATTTAAACTCTTGTACAATATTCAGGCTACTCATCATGGATTTTTCTTTAATTATGTATTTTATACTTGTAGCTATAGTTGAATATACATGTATACAAATTGTGTATCGTCTATGTAAAATGTATATTCTGGTGTGTGAACAAGGAACAAGTGGGCCTGTATGCCTGTTCGGGGTGTCCCTTTTGCACCACACAATGCATTTTGGATGTTATATATTGTGCAATAAAGGTAATAAACTAAAAACTAAAACTAAACTAACGATGTTTCTTCATATCGCTTCTATTTGTAAAGACTCCCCTTAGGTTATAAAATGCACATTCGTCAAGTTTATAAAGTACTTAAATTGTTGTATTGATGACGCTTATGGTACTTAGGCCTATAACAGTTTTGGAAATTGAAGGGTTGTGTAACTAGTGAAAAGTTTACTGAGGCCGCATAAAATTAAAACGTCAAGGAGGCACAGTGCACTGTAAATCATCTGCGTTTTATTCATATTCTTTATTGTTTTTATGCTTACCATTTTTGTTATTTAAAATACTGTTTATACAGTACACCATACCCTTTGTAGTTAATGAAAAGTCATCCGTATTCATGATATTGTGGTTATGAATTAGTTAAATTATGTAGTTTGTTATAATTTTAAATGTCAAGCGTCTCTCATAAGATGTTTTGAGGGCTTTGTAGTGGAACCACTGTTTTACATTATGGTGCCATTTACACTGTAACATTTGAAATCAACGTTTGTCATCTTTTAAGGAATATTTTAGGATTTTAAAGTTGTCATGGTTTTACAACAGTTAATATGATGTTGTTGTTTTGGTAAAGTACGTAGTGTAAGTCCTCAATCGCATATACTCAACAAATATTGTTCTATTTATTTTTATTATATTTCTATTTTATTCCTATTTTTAGACAAAATATTTAACTGATTTCGCTCTTATTTATTCAAATAAACGAAGTTAAATTAACAAGGCTGTGTCCATAATACTATTAACACTGTTATTATTACTTTAAACAAGCTAACACTATTCAAATGTTCTGGTAATTAATTGGCGTCGATACTTAGTAAGTGATGCATTCAGCTTATTTCAAGATTTAATTAAATACAAAATAGCCCAAACATTCAGAATTTCACCTCTGCAATTTCTTTGCATTTGTTTCTATCAATGCAATAATTTCACCGTATCATTCTATTTTTTTTGTAAACTATACAGGTTTTATTATGACTATCAGTGGGTATATTCCTTTGTCATAGGGTATGGATGTTCACTCCCATCCTTTTCAAAGTCTCCAAACTTACAGGTGCATCGAGACGACCGGTAGATGCAAGTAGTTGAACAATTTGTCAAATAATACTAATCAGGGACTCATAATTTACACACCCCTCAGTCGCGGGTTTTGAAAGCTGAAAATAACGTGTCATATTATTTAACCTGTTGCAGTTGAAGTGTTGCGGTTGAGTACTATGCTCTATTTTATATACTTAAAACAAAGCACTTGAGACCCACACTATTGTTGGTCATAACACCCACCGATGACAAATCAAACAAATAAGGCTCCGTCTTGTGTGCATTGAGCCCACTTATTCTTCTGTGAAACGAAACTGTCAGACTGAATGTGAAATGTTAGCGGAAACTATTATGCAGCGGTGGGGACAAATAACCCACGTAATAGCGCGATCTAATACGACGGGAGTATTACAGTTTTACGCGCGCACAGTCGCAAGTCATTGTCACGACACGATCTGAATTATGTGTGTGACATGCTTAGCAACATCGAGTAAGTATGTTGCACACAAACGTGCGAAATTGTTACAACGCACACTGAACTCAACTTCCGGATTGATTGAAATCTAAAAAAACGGATGAATGCAACAACAATGATAATAATAATAAAGAGACGTTTCAGTGACACTCAAATACACTACATCTTAAACTACAACAAATGCATAAATCAAAGCAACAACTCAGCCTACTTAATTAAGTAAAAGCCTATTTTAAACCAGTTTTGCTGAAAATATGATAAGTTTATGTTTTATTCAACTGGTAATAAATGTGGGAAGACAACAACACTGAACAACAGTTTCAGCTTCTTTTGCGAGAAATTTCTTTCCAAAAAAAATATTTGAGGTATTTGAGATAAATCAAAGTTGATATGTTTTCTTTTAGTTGTTGATAATGTATGACTTACTTGAAAATAAAACACAACCTTTTCACCTCTTCTTGAACTTTTTGGGTTGTGTTAGGTGAATGGAAACAACGTACAACAACTGATTTTTATTACCTAAAAGACAAATTTAAAAACCACCAAAACGAGATGAAAAATTTGATATTGATTTATTGAATTTTAAATGTCTTTTATTCTCCTCTCTAATTTCTTCTTTCTCTTTCCGTGCTATTCAAATTTTACATATCAGTTGTCTTGTCACCCCTTTATCTTTTCAAAACTTTAATATCGACTCTGGACTCAAATTTGTTATTCATCATACACAATAAAAAATGATGATGACATTTTTGTGTGAATTTGAGAGACATGAGTGTGCATTTTATTGGAATTAGTTGTTCCGTATTTCTTTTTATTCTGGTAGGTTTTTCATGTTATATTGTATTATATTCTGGTAGTAGAAGTTCATGTTCACTGTGATCTAGTGTTCATTCAATCTGATGAGACGACATAATCGCTCAAGGGTCATTTACCTTACAGAAAAGGTAATTTATCTGACAGTTCACGCATTGTCGGAGGTTTTAATATCCACACTTAGAACGTAACTAGACGTTGTATGGAACCAAGTAGAAAGGCCGCTATTCTTTCACCAAGATCGACAATCTTCTTACTTAGAAAGTGCTTAATAGAGTAAGTTTACATTCGAAGAGCTTAGTTAAGTCCTGTAATGATTGCGATTTCAATTTAACTCCTTTTTTTTCTACACGGAAACGAAGTTACAGTTTAATTTGATTTATCTTCTGCCCAAATTAATTTACTATGAAAAAGAACTAGAAGTTTAGAGACTAAATGTTTTGTGAAAATTAAGTCCAGCCAGTTTTAAAGAAAACAAGAAGTAAAGACTTGTTATAATAGATGTAGTTTTTTGTACATAAGATGTTGCGGTATTAATTATTTTTAACCGTACATTAAAAACACCATTTTGATGTTAAATCTTCCGTATCAGAAAGGAAAAAAAACACGATTAACACTATTGGCACTCGACGATTGTTTTGGTAATCTTGAAATAAAAGCATTCTTTCTTGAATTACTAAAAATAATAAAGTTGAAAGCATAGTTTGTTGAGAATAGACGGTAGCGTAATAATAATAATAGGCAACAGCGCAGTGATCTTTCAGGAATGGCGCTATATAAAAGCTAGTTATTACTTTTTAACATAATACCGTATGCTACCAAATCTAACGCTGACGGTTCCTCTATGGATTATATCATGCTAAGTAGTTAGGAGTTGATATTGAACATGGTGGTAGTGGAAAACCGCTTAAACTTTGTGGTCAGGTTTTCGAAGTTATCTCACGGGTGAAAGGTCACCTACCTATTGGTTTAATTGCTTAGGAAAGCTGTATGACTTCCACGTGTGACCAGAAGAATATCTGATCCAAATGTTACACATTGCTAGGGTAAACGGTCAGATTATCTGCTGAGGACCATTGTTTTGACAACCCAAATTAGACAGAAGAATCCCTCTGACCCAAAATGTCGGTCTAATGTCACCCAGGGGTTATCCAGGGTCAACTAAAAGTCAATTTGATTAGGGTCACTCGATGACTACCAATTTTCGTCAAAAGAATCTTCAGGTAAAACGTAATACATTGGCTTTGTCAAAGGTTCATCCAGGAGTCACCTGGAGGTCAATGTCCTAGTACTAAATACAGGTACTATAATGAGGTAAATAATCAAGATTGAATAGATGTAATCTTTAGGACAAGTTTATGCATAATTATGTAGGGTGTTATGTAGCCAGCTAAATCATTACAACTTTAAGATTTAAAAAGATCCTGTAAATCTTATCAAAATGAAAGCAATAAACATATATACATAAAAACACGTTTTTCAGATGTTATATTTAAAGTACAGGTTTTGTGTCAAATATTTCCGTAGCTTTACGATACTATATCGGGCTTTTTTTAACGAATGGCAGATCATAAGTACAAAACTGCAAGCAATATCTGTTTTGTTTGAATTAAGACAGAACGTATGCAAGATGTTCAGTTTTATGGTGTTGATTTTGTTCGAGTATTTGGTGCCATTTGAAACTACCTCAACCTATTTCTAATCAAATATGCATGTCTTAGAAGACGTTGTTGTTTCTATAATTCACGATTTAAATGTCATTAAATGTTCATAAATATTTTAAGTTCCCTATGCCAAACTAGCTCGACTTTATTCTACAGTTAAACTATAATTCATTGATCTAAATAATGGGATGAATAAGTCTGTTCTGATTTTTGAAGTGGTGTCAAGTGATTGTAAAGTGATCACCCTATACAAAGGCAATACTAATTAATTGTAATGTCAGTTACTAATATCAATACGGTACTTTCTAGACTTGAGTCTTTGTGCATATAAAACGTAAACTTAGAAAAAATACAACTTTGTTAATGTTAAAATTGGGGTTTTGCTGCGAAACAAATTCACAGTACCAAGTCAATTATATCGGGCTTGGTCGGGCATTGTCGTGTTCCCAGTCTAAAAAAAAGAACACAATTTCTGGAAGTCACCCTCAATGCCATGTTCCTTTTCTTCTTTGACCTTTTTAACGTGTTAGCTTAGTATCCTTGTTGTTTATTATGCTAGGTAAACATACTTTGAAATGTGTTAGTTAAATTATCTTTGTTGTTAACTAAGCTATGTATATGTCAGATTGGTGTTAGCTAATTATTATTGTTGTTAACTAAGCTATGTATATTACAGCATTGTGTTAGCTTATTATCCTTGTTGTTTATTAATTGTTGCCCATTGCGACGTTTCGAAAAAGAATAACATTCCAAATATTGGAAAATTAGTTCCACTTGTGCGTCTTTCAACAAATACAATACAAGATGAAAGAGTGAAAAATGACTTTTCGATTTCATGACATTCACAAACTACACCAAATAAACTCATCGAATCATGACAAGAAAGCAACCATTTGGTCCACGTACATACGCTCATTCCCTTTAACCCTAAACACAACTCTAAAATACGTACCTACTCCACTACCCGTTGGCAGACTGTTAAACAATTTATATGGAAAGCAAATGCCAATGGAAAGTGTCTAATAAATGGTTGCCATCATACGGAGGAAGTAATCAATATCATGAATGGAAGTTTAAAAGCACTGCTTATTGCTAAGTAGTACTTTCAAAAATGTGTTATTTTGTAAAAATTACCGTTGTAAAACAAACATGATGTTGGGGAGTTAATTCCCATTAAGGGAAGTTAAATTAATAAATAGTAGCTGCCAAAATGGAGAAGGGAATAAATAATGATTAATACATTCCGCGTATTAGCCAACCAATTAAAGAGCAGGAATTAATAGAACGCGGAGTTGATAGAAAACCCACAATGCACTCCGAGTACTGCGCCTCAGACTGCGCGAGTAACTTATCATGCGCGAGCGTGCCCAAGAGGGTTGCATCGACTGATCAATAATGTCTGTGTTTAACTTTTCAAGCTTAATGGCATTGCAAAACCTGTTTATCTAATATTTAACACAAATATAAGCAAACAATTTTGTTTTTCTTGTGTATGAAAAAAATTAATAAACTTGCATTTATTTTGCTCGTGAAATGCTACAAACCAATGTACTTGCACTGGATTCTGATGCTTGTCAAATACATGCGGCCCTGTAGGCCTTAATATGCATTAGACGAATCAAAAACGGGTGCGCGTGCATTTATTTGATCTCATTTTACTTTTAAAACTTAAACTAAATGCGCGTTTATTAACCTAAACAGATAGCATGCAGTCAATTCTATCTATTTGAGCTAATGACTTATTTGTATAATATGATTATTTAGATATGGCATTAGTGGTGTTTGTAAGCCATACGAAACATCTGTATTGAATCGGGACATGAAAACAATCACTTGTCTTATGTACGCTTATTCCTTAGACGCAAACTATAACCTCTTATGACTCCTCCGATGGTAAATATATACATTTACATATTTTGACCCAATGTGTTATAATTAAATAGCTTTGTTAATTTTTGTAAGATGCTGTCTTTTCCATGGCTGTTCCATTTATCTCAATTTGTCGATACTTGTTTAAAATAATGCAAAAATAAATAACATAAGAGAAATACAAACTATAGAAGAAATTGCACTGACGTCACAGTAAAATATTGAATAAGGTATGTGTGTAATTCGCCATGTGATTGAAACAACTTGTCTATAACGTCTTCAACTGACTTACAGACGAACAGAGGGACATGTTAATTAGCAGCTATACCAGCAGCTCAATATGTCAATGACTAATTGTAATGTATCATTATCCATGCCACGATCTATCAGAAATAAATGACGCGTTGAGATCAACGATTAAGGGTTAGGTTGGCTAAAAATCACTGAAATTGCTGTTTGTGACATACATCACGATAACACACGACAATGATGCAGTTTACAATAGAGTTAGATTCATGTTTTTTCAACTATATTAAAGTCAGGGAAAAATATAAGTCAGGTATTGGTACAGTAGCGAATGTTCGGTCATTTTTGTAAACAGTGAAAGTTACTTCTACTAGATTACCAAGTGGGACACTTCGTTAACTATCCAAGCAATGCTGAAGCTCTGCAAATCAACCATTGCAATCCAAACGTTTGTGGTTATTGAAAGTATGTGCGCGTTGAATTGATGTTTTTGACATGGTGGTGGATCATGCAAGGAGATTTTGTTCATTACAAAAAGAACTATACACCTCTTTTTTGGATTTACTATTCAACCATGCAATGCAAGTACGAAAAGACAATGAACTTTCACTTTTCTTTAAGTTCTGATGCAATGGTATACACTATTAATTTAACTCCTCTTTCTTGAAGCTTTTTTCTTTAAGTACAACGATATGCTACTGCTGAAGTTTGACAATAGTGTCTGAGATATCTCCAACACTTTACATATAGAATCTAGAGCAAACCACTAAATATTTTACGTGATCTCGATAAATGATACTACCTTTAACTATTACAACAAAGGCAGCATAGACTTTTATTAGCATCTTTTTATCAATGAAGGCAAGCTAATATACTACTAATGACACCAATTATTTATAGATTATATTTAAGTTACAAATGACCAGACGCCAAACAATTTGCATTCATCCATTTATCGGGAAGTAACAATTAATGGAGAGCTGCTAGGGAAGTCATCAGGTTAATATCATAACCTAAGTACTAAAACCAAATGCTCTGGAGACGGATGCAATTTCCTAAATGAAGTATCTGATTGTGATTATTTAATACACGGAAGTTATGGTATGATTTTTCTTAGGAAAACTGTCCCAGCTGCATGCCTTAATCGAACTTTATGTCTGAAAGTAAAATCGCAGGATGCATAGGATGCATCAAAGGGAAACGAGACTATTTC
>JAUMTS010071233.1:0-10684 GCA_032273385.1 Ophiopholis aculeata | reverse complement strand
TGAGCAGTTTAAACAGTTTGAGTATAACCATGTTGGCGTGATGCAGTGAATACATGCAATTCGACATTGCAATTGTTATTTAGTGCTTTAAAGTGGAGATAATTTTTGGAGAGGTAAAGTATGGACAGGCAAAAACACAAGTTTTCATTTTCTCCATCATAGGTATATATGTATAGGCAAAACACAAAATTGTGTTTTCTTCCAAGTTCCTAACTCTTAATATGTTATAGGGATATAATGTAGGCAAAACGCAAATCTTGTGTTTTCTGCTTACCTAAGTTTATGGATTTTTTTAGCTTGAAATAGTATTTTCTGAATAGCATGTATATTTGATCAGGTGACAGTTTAACCAATCATTGAGCAAGATGAAAAAAGGTGCGTTTAATAGCTAAAATTCAATCTTGACATTTACATTGGGCTTAATTGCAAAATATAGTTTTGCTTTTAAAGGTTAATCTTAAGGTAGCTTGCCTCCACATTGAAAACAGTCAATTAAATTAGCCAATGAAATGTATTAGTTTTGCACATTTGGCAAATGTTGATATAGGTTTTTCCAAGCCCAGACCCAGTTTGCTTCTTTTTAAAACGCACTGGGACTATATGAAAATGGAAACAGGATAAAGTCACAGATTCATCATTTTGATTGGTTGGCAGGTTGTAAGCACTTTCAACAACAAGGTTACCCAATAAATAACTTCGAGAGATACATGCGTCCTTTTTGGTGTTCAAGAAATAGAATACACGTGGAGATCATGAGTTCAGATTTCTATCGCAGCTGGAAATATACACATTAATGTACCTGGGAATCAGAACCTGGGAATGGCTAGGAGCATGCATGAATGACGTATTAAACTTATTGTGCAGGCCTGCAGTGTTACAAGTTTCCCTTCTTTTACCAGATTTCCTTGTTTTTGTTAGTCCAAATTTCTGCACAAGTTTTTATTTTCAGCCCGCTTGGCTAAAGTTCCCAAATTCATGCATTGTTTTCCTTCTTTTCCTTCCTTCTTACAAGATGTTACTGATAAAGTATGTGGTATTTGTATCCAGAGATCTGACTTCATGATATGTGGTTCAACCAAATATGATAAATGTTATAAAGCAAAAAAACAGGCCTAATCAATATCCTTTTTAAACAGGGATCTAGCCTTGAAAGACAAGCTGCCACAAAACTAGACCAGGGAATCAACAAATCTATTTCGTAGGTCGATCAGGCCAGGACATCCAGGCAATCAAAAAATAAATTTCACCCACTCACCTGGAACTGTAATGATGCATGATTGATCAAGGAAGAAGATAAGATACTAAGGGACGCACCATTAGACTTTGGGGTGGGGGGTTAGGGAGTTTTTGAAAAATAAAACTTCACCCACAACAGATTATAAAAAAGCACCTTTCCCACTCACAGGTAAACCTTACCTACAGTGACTCAAAAACAACAAACTTGCCTTGCAAAAAGACAGGATAAAACAAACTTGCCCTCACCCAAACTCCCTACCCCCCTGAAATCGCCCTACACCCACTGAAATCTAATGTGCGTCCCTAATAGGTCCTATTTAGGTGTTGATGGATTGATCACATGGGCAATTCATGATACCCAGACCATGAATATAATATTTATATAATACCTTCATTCCCAGACCATTATATAGCCCAGGCCCAAGAAAAATCTAGAATCAGAAATCAATATTGACTTTACAGAAGTTCATTTCTACTGTAGACAGATCAAATCAGCAGTGAGCTGTGTTCTTTTTAGCTAACAGTATTGGGCTGTAAGTATTTCACTAGGTCACCTCATGCTATCATTTCATTGAATTGAAAGTTGGAACTAGTTCTATTAAATAAAAGGCTGTTCTTTTCCAGGGTATTGTACTACTACTAGAGGCATGATCTAGCTACGTGTCTACTGTCTAGTGCAGCAGTGCTTAAGTTTTATTCTGTGCTTTCATTGTGACGCAATATCTCCAATGCAATATATGGCAACTTGAGTCATCAGGGAATTTTAGTGATATAATCCGACCAGAGGTAGCCAGACCTTACTCTTGAGAAAGAAGTGATCACTATTTCATTTGATACTAACGTTAGCAAGTGTCTTTTTCTTTTCAACTCATCTTAACAGATACAGATAACTCAACTGAAGAATCTTGTCAGAATATACCAAATAAGCATCAAAAGGACACTACAATGGCTACTGAAGTCCAAGCCGCACCAGCGCACGTTATAGTGGACGGTGCTAGTGAAAGTTTTGTCAACAAAGTTTCGAATATTCCCGTGGTAGCTTCAACAATGGGTCAGGTGTCTAACATGTACAACTGGACCAAGGAGTCTAACAGTGTGGTGAGATACACTTTGGAGGCAGCTGAGAAGTCTGTGGCAGTGGCTGCAAGCACTGCAAAGCCAGTGTATGATCGCTTGGAGAAACCTAGTAAGTCTTAATCTTTAAAGAATGGGTTCGGAATTTGAAAACAAATTGGAATGATCTAAATGGCCTAGCACTTTGAAAAATTGGCCCAACAGATCTTGTGAAAATGTGTAAAAAATGAAATACTTTTCCGAGAATTAAGTCACTATTCAAACTAAGCTAATGAGTTTGGTGCAAGAACACTGCCAATTTGGTTTTTTTTTTTGTAGATTTTGCCTGAGCTCAAAAACCTTGCGTGGGAACACTGCTGTAGAAATGTAGCATATATGAGGAGGCTGTTAGGTAGAGATCCACAATGGTCAAAGCAAAGAGTCTTGCCCCAGCAATCAGTGCTAGACTGTGTACTAGTTCCTATATAATGCAGTAGTTTCGCTTCTTGTCTTTCGCTTTACCAATTGATCAAAACTGAAGTAACAGCTTTTAAGGGGAAATATTTTCAAGAATCTCATTTTATTTTTGCATTTGTTCCCTTGATTTAGTTTCCTTAGCTAATGATGTAGCTTGTAAGCAGTTGGATACTCTGCAGACAAAACTTCCAATCATTGCTGAGCCTACAGAAAAGGTATGTACACGCTGAAAAAACAAAATATTTTGTAGGATTGATTTTATGAACCAGAACTTCATGCATTGGCTTTCTGATGATTGATAATTGTAACTAAATCAAGCTTAAGAGCAAACTTTTATAAGTTTTCAAAAAAATATGAATTTCATTATTGAGATAGTGCTTACGTGTTGAAATTGAATGTTTCAATGATCATATGCCTTGAGGGTGAGGTTTGGCTGTATTCCAACCAGATCAGGACTTTTCAACCTGTGCGCATAAAAGAATCATAATAAAACTGTTTGTTGAATTGATACAATGAAGTTTAAAAATGCACCAAATTGGGACATTTTGATTCAATTTCTCAGAAATTCTCCATCACTCTAGCTACTGTACTAAATTCAAAAGGGGGCTAACGATACAGATTTCCTCTAGGTTGTAAAAAGTAGAATCAACTACCCTTTACTTTCACCACAGTGGGAGACCCATGATTGGCTACTGAACTACTGTGGCCCGCTAAGGGCCCAAACCTGTCAATAGACCAACCGTCAGGTTTGGAACCTGTCAGTTGGCAACTTGGTCTAATTTAATTACAGACCAATCGACAGGTTTGCAGCCTGTCAGTTTGTCTATTAAGACCAACTGACAGGTTTGTGGCCCATGTTCAATTTAGGTTCAAAAGCCCTGATATAGATCATATTTATGCCTGGGGCTACAGTATTCCGGAATTTCAAATTTTTAAGTGCATGATGTCAGCAGCCAGCTTTGTTACAAACTTCTAAGAAATGGTAAATATGCTAAATATAGGGTTATAAGTTTGCACTGGTGAGAATTAAATAGTCCTCTAGATACAAAAATGTACTTTATTTGTACCCAGGTTTGACAAATCCACTGAACATAATATGTGGGTGTGTAAGTTGTGAATAGACACATTGGTCAGTTTGATTTTAAATTCTAGACTATGAGATAATCAAATCAGAGTGATGTAAAACCCCTCCGGATATTGATTATGTCATAATCGTCCCATATTGAAACAGTTGTTACAATTCACTGTACAATAATGACATACATTGTACAACATAACTAGTTTAATGTATTATGTAATTCTCTTTTTATAACACACAGCATAACTTGCATAACTTTAAATTAATGTTACTTTTATGAGGCTTCTAACTGTGGGACTTAACAACATTTATAATATAAATATTAGTTTTTAATAATAATATATCACATGTACAAAAAAGAAGGGCGCGTTCACATTATAGAAATGTTAATTTGATCTAGACCAATTGAGACTCGGCCCACTTATGAACTGCGTTCACATTAGTACCCATTGATGAAGACTCAGCCTAGATAAACAAAGCCAAGGTTTACCAATCCTGACCAGACATTTGAAGGTCATTCTATTCAATATTATAATGACCTGTTTGCCTAGATTTGACCAAAGAACTGTGTTCACACTACATGTATCTAGACAATGTGGACCAAGACCCTTGTATTTTGAGGGCCTCGGTCCACATTGCTTAATGTGGTCTCGGTCCATATAGAACTGCGTTCACACTTGTTGTTTATCTAGGCTAAGTCTAAATAAATAGAGGCCAATCAAGACTTTGCTATAATGCATGAATGTGAACGCACCCTTACCCGCGCCCTTACATTATGATACATATTTGTAATCTCAGTATGTTTACCCCAATCTTGAGTCACCATTTCCTGAGGACATTTCTGCACGTAAACATGCTGAAATTGTGACATCTAATCTGATAGCAATATGTCACGGTACATTGTTGAAACTTGGAAAGTATCATGTTCAAATCGTGTTGTTACATTGTTGAAACTTGGGAAGTATCGTGTTAGAATCATGTTGTTACATTATGTTGGATTTGTTCCAAAATCAGTTATCATGTTTTATAAACATGTTATCAAAATCCTTTTTATCAAACTGTTGGCTTTACCTGCACTAGCACTATCAAATCAATTACAAACATTGAAAAATGAAAATTCAATGCAAGAGCACTAAACACTGATAAAGTAGAAAATGTGCTGTACATGTACGTGATCAGGTCAATACTCTAAATTAGAAGAATCATTTTAATTTTCTAATTCTTATACTAGGGTAAATAAGCACTAAATTTTTGAGTGATGGGAGTCTGTGAGTAAAAATCATCATATGCTCTTGAACTATTGATTTCCATATAGTCTAGACACTGATCCATACTCTGATTCTGCTGGTGGTATTGACAGTTATTCGTTATTCCCTAAACAAACGACATGCAAGCGAATGTACTTACGCCCTCTGAATTGGTGTCTTAATTAGTTACAGTTCACTCAGGACAAAAATTGTGCCCACGTGGATTCATATTGGGTTGGGATTTTGTTATTCTGACTTTGCCACACTCAGAGTCAGATGTTAGAATATCAAATGATAAATAAGTGTAATGCAGCACATTAAAAAGGGGGACTTTGTTTGACAAATGTTTTTCAGTAAAAAATCAGTGAAAACATGCATAACAATATTTGTATTGCAAAGTACCTGCGTTTGATTTGTTGCTTCTCGATCTCAAACAGTTGAGAAATAAACAACACTTTGTCCAATTTTCTCTTGTTGTACTAAGGTTGTGTCTACAATCCAGGACAGCACTTGGAACGTGATTGAGAACACCAAGAAGGTTGGCACAGACAAGGTCAACGATCTTCTCAACACTCGGGTGGGCAAGGTGGTTACTACCAGCATGGACATGGCTCTTACTGCCTCTGACTATGCTATTGAGTACTATCTGCCTCCCGATGAGGAAGGTAAGAAACCAGTCATGATACTAGCTAGATCTATGAGTTCAAAGAATCATTGAACATGTATGAGAAACATCAAATATTGACTATTTACTGTTATTTGGGACATGGTTCAAATTATAGGCCCATGCTGAGTGCATAACATGAATTTTGAGATCACCGATGGGCAATAATTTAAACCATCCCCCGAATAAGAAGCAGGCAATATCTGATTAGTTTAGTTAAAACAACACTTTACTCAAAAATTTTAAGCAGAAAATATTTCAAACAAAAACACCACACAAATTTCAGCCCAATTATCCCTCGCCTGTGATGGGCTTTACAGCGAAAAGTGAAACATCATGCAGGTTTGAGAATGCACCTTCTCTACCAATCAAGTGATAGGGATCTTTTTAGTAACTCTATAATCAGCATAGACAAAGACCTCTGTGCAGATGAAGAAGCCTATTTAAGGAGCAAAGCTTTCAATGGGCACAAGGAACCACCATACAGAGCAGACTCATGCTCATAAGTCCCTTTATTTTCATTATGTCTGCTGTCGCTGACACTATCTTAGTGTTTCTATCAATATTTATTAATTCGTATTCACTTTAGAGAAAATGGCTTTGGAGGAGGAAGAAGACAATGAGGATGAGGATCAAGACAAGCAAGTTGAGCTTCAACCAACTGATGTTAGCATCAAGAAGATGGGCAAGGTATCCAACAAGCTGAGGAAACGCCTCTACAACCGCGCCCTCAAGAATATCCAATACGCACAGAAGAGGAGCCATGAGACTGTTGAGAAGTTGCAGTTTACTGTCAATCTGGTAAGCAGGGCTAGGGCTGGGAAAATTAATTTCAGTGAAATTTATGTAAGAAATGTACAAGCTCTATCGGCCACATCTGAAGTAGCTGTGTCTTTTTCTATGACAAAGTAAACTGAATTTGTTTTTTGCAGTGCCAGGTTTGCTAAAGATTTAATTTTATACTTGTAAATTGTTGTTGTTGAAAACTTATAAAACCTCCAAAAACTTGGGCATTATGTGACATGTAAGAAAGGCAGTACTGATTGCAAGTATTTATAATATTGAAAAAAAAACATGTTTTTCATCATCGTATTTATGTACAGATCGACTATGCCAAGAGTAACATTGACACAGCCAACCACGCCATCCGTACCAGAGTAGAGAGCACACAGAGTACTTTGTGGACAACATGGAACGACTGGACGACAGAAGATGGAGAAGGTCATGGAGAGAATGTCGGAGATGAAAATGTGGATGAAAAGGTTAGCCTGGGAACCTAAATGACTTAGATTGTTTATAATTTTTGCATTCAATACCATTAAGTGTTTCATGATAAATTTAGAAATGAAATGTATATGAACTATGATTTGGTGATGTGCCTGCTAAAAATATATTTTTCTCTCTTATTGATATTAAAGGGTTACTTCAATAAGTAAATCAGCTCTAGCCATAACAAGTTAGACTAAAGTTGACATTTGTTGATATTTTGAGTATGAAATATAGCTTTCTGATGCCGCTTTAAGCTAAACAGTAGGCAGTAATCAACAATTGTACTTAATATAATGAAATCAAACAGTGTAGACTAGAGTGAAATGATTTATTCTCTTTACAGAATGGAGAGCAAAGGACCCTAGCAATCGCACGCAACCTGGCAGGCCGTCTGCGAGTCTTGAGTCATAACGTAGCAGCCAGTGTGAGCGTCCTTCCTGAGAACCTCAGAACAAGAGTAGAAGAAGCGAGAGATCTTGCCGACTCAGTTTACAAATCATTTGAAGAAGTAGGTCTTGGTTCAACGTTAATTTTAGATTTGAACCTGAGCATTTTTCTGGTAAAATGGCATATTTGAACTTGAAGTTGATATTGTGATTGCATGATGAGACTGCATGTTTAATTGCTTCATGGGAAAAGGTCTCTAACTTGAAGTCCGCCTTTATCAAGTATCTGACAGATTAGAGCAAACCATGCATCATGGAATGGTTCACTTATTCCACTGTCTACTTGAAGAAACATGTGAGACAAAAGTACACTTGGTTCGCTTGATGTTCATAAGTACAATTTCATCTAATACATGTTTGTATGAACTGCAAAAAAATGTTCTTAGTCAGTGTCATTGTGCTTTTTAATGATGTAACTGGAGTATTAAAAATTCACCTTATTTGGTGTGTTAAATGAATTTAAGGTAAGAGACTCACAAACCGTACACATAAAACATACAAACAGACAAACTAGAATGCGAGACCACTAGAATGCGAGATCATGTAAATGAACTTAACTTAGGGTGGAGGTCATTTTAATCTTTTTTTTCCAGACAGTGGTAAAGGCTATTTCCTTGAGCAAGATTGTAATCATTTTAGGTCAACCAGTATGATTATCAGTTTTAATTTGAAATTTGTTAACCTCGGTATTCTACTTTGAATAAATAATCAGTAGTTGAGGCCATCTGTTGTAATTTAATTAATGATGCACATGATATTGGGTAACGTGACAAGCTTCCTGATGGTGGTAGACAAGTGTTCAATCAAGACTCCTTGTAAGTTCTAAAAGAATCAAATTATCTAACAGTCATTAATTGCTTAAACATTATGTCATTATGGATTAAAATTCACAAATATTTTTTTAGGTGAATTCCAATTAATCAGAATTTTTCGATGGTACCTAATTTTAGGAAACCAGATCTTTTACATACTTTCAAATGTGTGGGGATTTCATTCTCAAATTTCCTCTCTTCCAGAAACCAGCGAAAAATAAATCGCTTGCAAAATGAAATCCATAGGCCCTTTATGCCAGGGCAACACCCCACCAACCCACCACCCAAACCAAAAGTTGTCGTATGTTTTAAGTCCTTGATTATGTCATAGGTTTGTGATTTGATTAAGTCAGTTCAACGTGTCAGACCGACTTACTGTTACTGACAGACACAGCCTAGGGTACTCAGTGTTGACTCATTAAGTATCCCTAAACAGAACTAATTGTCCAGCTAGAGAAGCATAATTATAACCGTTTCTGTCGTTCAAAAATTAAGTCACCTTATGATTCTTACCAAAGAACTTGCCGATCTTAATTTACTATTGGTCAAGACAACATGCTAAGGCAATGGTCAGTTTATGAGGTCCTCAAAAATGACAAGAACATTGGTTTAATACCATTCCTGAAAAATTCAATTGTATCAAGAAAAAAAGTGTAAAATATTGCTAAGTTTAATCAATTTGATGCCATTTGATTTTACTACCATGAAATTCTCAGAATGATCATTCTTGTAGGCCTGAGCTTGAATTTCAGTAAATCACAACAAATTTATAAGTGCAGAAAAAATTGCATTACTTCCAGAAACACAATAAAAATGGACCCTCCAAGATAGAAAAAAAAAAGCTCAATTTCATTAGAACCTGGTTTCTTAGTTCTCAATTTTGTTCTAATTATATGTAAAATTAATTTCCGATTGGAAACAGTTTGACAACCCATGAGTTGTTACAGCACATCAATGTAGCAGGACAATTTCAATTATATAGATCCATAACTGCTGTGTCAGCTACTTTATATCATACAGGCCTGATATTTCAGCAACTCGCCTTTCAACTCGTGGACAATTTCAATTATATACAGCTTTCTTACTTTCAAGTCAACTTTTTCCTCTTACAGGCCCAATATTTCAGCGACTTGCCCTCTAACTTGTTGACCCGTGCCAGAGAACAACTTGACAGCCTACAGGAGACAAGCAAGGTCGTGGCGGATTACCTCATCAATTCGCCACCTCTCCAGTGGCTGGTAAGATTAGTTACTTTTTTGACACAATTCTGAAACTTATTTAGTATTATTTAAGAGAACTATTAGCCTTTTTGAGGTATGTGTGACACTGCACACATGACTGCATATGCTTTGTATTTCGCGGGATTTACCCAAACCAAACTACGCCCCCTCCTATTGTATATACCCAAACGGAACTACACACTCATATTTGTTTTGACCATACTTCAAAAAGGCTAGTGTTTTAATTTGAATTTTGATATCCCCTAATATAAGAGGTCACTTTTGTGTTTGATGTTATCAGTATGTGAACCATGGTCATTGCAGTTTTCAATGTGTACTTAGGTTTGAAGTGCAGTTTTTGAATAGAAATAGATAAAATTAGTGTATTTTGTAATTAGTGTGTTTCGTAATTAGTGCTCAAGGTTAGTTAGTTTAATTAGTAACTTGGTGGTTGACAGAAGGCGTCCTTGACTGTCTGGTTTCTGTATCAATTTGATTTGCACGCAATAGATAAGTATTTTTCCATCATCCTGGCACTAATTTATATTAATTAGTCATGGGCGTGGCCTTTATAAAGTGCATGTTGCTGTCAGTGAAATCGTCTTCCTGTTTTTAATTTGTTCCATTTGTTGTGCCTTATATAATAATAGACAGTGGAGATGACTAGAGTAGTTTAGAATTGCAGTGCAGGTAGTCGTAGATCAGCTAATCCTTATATGTGTAAGTTTTGTAATGCCTTTGTCCCTGCGATCCGTAGGATCAGTCTGTGCCTCTTCTGTCATCACCTGGAATGATATATTGAGAAGAAATCTGGCAAACTGTCTTCATCAGCAAAGTAGGCTTATTAATGCATGTGATTTGATGCTAACCTGAAACCTTGTTTTTTTCCCCCTATTTTTTTTTTCATTTTTATTGCCCTATTAACCTGAAACTTAGACAGCACATTGCATTTGAAACTAAACAGTGGTGCATGAATCCATTGAAAATTTAAAAACAAAGGGATGATCATTTGACAACAGATTTATGTACCAGCACAGACTTTAAAAAATGCACATTGCTGTCAGTGAAAGTGTACATCATTTTAAAACCTGTATGTTGGATTTGAAGGGGTTTTATAATTGTGCACCACCTTTTTTTGGAATGAGGATTTCATTGCGTATTATATCTAGTTTGCCAGATTTG
>JAUMTS010071122.1:0-10684 GCA_032273385.1 Ophiopholis aculeata | reverse complement strand
CACCAGGTAACAAGTCTCAGAATTTTGGCACGTCAGTTAACACAGATTTGGTTTTGTGAATGTCAAAACGGTAGTTTCTGCAATTTCTTGTATCTATATTACCTTTCAGATATGTCAGATATTTATGTTTTCATTTGATATACTATTGACAATTTTTATTTCCTCACAGAAAGAAACTCAGTACTAGCAATTCTGGCTGGGATGAATAGATTTCACGAAAAAACGTGTATACGATTTAAGCGACGAACTTACGAAAAAGATTACATTTATATCAAACCGGCTGGAGGGTTTGTACGCATGCGCTGTCTTATCAGTTTGATTTCTACATGTACAGGGCTGACATTATTTAAATGATTCTGAGTTAGCACCATTAACCACTTCTCAGATCAGTTGGGAACCTAAAGTCCTAATATCTGGTTGGCAATTCTCAGTAAACCTGTCCATTGTGTCCACCCGCTGCAGTTAATTACCATGATAACAGAAATTATTACCGTACATGTATGTACAATGAAAATTAGAAAGTAATTTAGTCCTGCTGTATTTGTCCAACTCTGAGGGGAAACCCCTTTAACCCCCTTCCCCACAATAAACAAAATATCAGTCTTGTTACCAATTTGACATTCTTACCATGATATGATATTTCAAAGAATTCCAAAGCAAAGTTTTGAGAATGCAAACACTCGTGGTAGATTGGTACTGACATTCAAAAACCGCCCACACAGTTGATTATTTTTCCAGATTTTTTTGGGAAAACATTACAAATTGACAACCAAGTAAATTAGTCTTATCTACCTTCCTGACTTTATGCTGTTCGTGTTTTAAGTAGTGTGATAGTACCCGATGGGTCTTGGTTTAACCATGATTTAACTGACCAAGGACCCATATTAGATGAAGTTATATGAAACAAGGAACTTGTGTGTGTTATACTTCATACTTGCAATTGCAGTTGGCCACGTGGTAGTTTTCATTGAACATGTTAAACATGTTGTATAAGCTAATGAAACCATCTGTAATGTCAGCCCTGTGTGCGAGCACAGAATGCTTATCCTGGTAACAATCTACAATCATGATATACAGGGAAATTATGCCAATTAGGAAAGCTCTGGCACGTGCCGCTTCATTTCAGAGTGGCATATGCTGGAGTGGCGAGAGGAGGAGGAGCAGGCCTTTGTACACCGTGACATTTCAGATTTTAATCATGTTGTGACATCACAGAGATTGCAAAAGGGTCATCTTACTTGTTTATTGTAGAGCATATCAATGTAATTATTGCTGAGCATGTTGAGAGTGGCTTTTGCAGTGCTGTCTTGGCTTAAAATTATGCATCAAACTACCGCGGTGAACAAAGGCCTCCTCCTCCTCCTTCTCTCGCCTCTCTGGCAGTTGCCACTATAACATGAAGTGGCACACACAACAGCTAACCTAAAGTGGCGTAATTTCCCTGTGTTTTTGCGCCCCGTGTGCGAACCCTAAATGCTTTAGCCTGCTTCGTTATATCATGGAATTAACACTTGCTTGTCTGTTGTTTCGCATCTATTTATTGCATGGTTTTCTGCTCGCAGGTACCGACTCAAAATTAGCCGTCTTGGCTGCTATGCAAAGGTTTCATGAGAAAACATGTATACGCTTTAGACCGAGAACAATT
Organism: Ophiopholis aculeata; assembly: GCA_032273385.1. Taxonomy (NCBI): domain Eukaryota; kingdom Metazoa; phylum Echinodermata; class Ophiuroidea; order Amphilepidida; family Ophiactidae; genus Ophiopholis; species Ophiopholis aculeata. Next base: position 9,039 of record JAUMTS010071122.1, on the reverse strand, counting down.
GAGCGGGATTTCATCTACCTTGGTCCGGGAAACGGGTTTGTATTGTCTTGTTTATTATACAGTGATACCTCGTTAACACGAACTATGTTAACACCAAAAACCCTGTTAACACAAACTGATTTTCAAATCCGTATCGATGATTTCGGATGATGAAAGTACTTGATAACACACAATCCCGATAACACAAACTAAAATCGTTGGCCCATAAATGTTGTGTTAAAGAGGTTCCACTGTGTTCTCCCATTATTTTAAGACATACTCCCACGTTTTTTTTTCTGAAATAGATTTTGCTAAAATAAATCTTATGTGTTGGTTATGTCTAACTGAGATGCCATGTGAGCTTCATTTGCCCCCAAAACGTGTTTTGATTATCACCAGAAACTCTTAAATGAAAAAAAATGTTATCCAGGCACGTCATTTTGCAAGCCACAGTTAGGTCACTTCATGTTGCTACGATGTTCTTATGTTACTACGTCATTAAACGTGTAAAATGTATGTGGTTAGAGAGGCCATTATTCTCATTAAAAAGTAAAACATCAGTAATAGACACAAATTATCTAAATCTATTATATCTTAAATGTTTCTTTTGTTGATATATGACATACGGACGATGATATTTACATCATACAATGAAAACACGTCAAGGTTTTTATCAATATTCCATTTGTCCGTTGAACGCTTATTTAATTTTTGTAATACGGGACAATGTATCATTTTGTGCGGAGACTGTTAATAGACATTAATTCTTAGGCATTTATAGCTATTTATATTTAGGGGTTTGCTACGTTAAGTTTTATAACTTCCTTTTGCGTTGGCTGCGCTGATGTACACAGAGAAATTATGCCACTCAGGATAGCTGTAGCATTTGCCACTTCATGACAGTCGCATGAGGCATCTGCCAAAGCGGCGAGAGAAGAATGTCTTTATACACCGGAGCAGTTGGATGCCAAATAAAAGCTAAGACAACACCGCAATAGCCGCAGTCAAAACTTATTATATACTGCTACAATAAAAAGAAAAAACCTTTGGCAATCTCTGTAGTGGACTACATCAGATGTCACAACATTGTTGAAATCTGAAATGACAGTGTACAAAGGCGCGGTCCTCCTCCTCTCGCCCCTCTAGCAGATGCCACTACGGCATGAAGTGGCACATGTCTCAGTTTCCCTGATGGGCATAAATTCCATATGTATTGCTGTATTGTACTGACATGGATGAATTCATACTAAGCAATGCTGAACTGTACTGTGCTAACAAGGATGAATTCATACTAAGCAATGCTGTACTACACTGACAAGGATGAATTCATACTAAGCAATGCTGTGAGTGTATACCAATTTGTTTGCGCTTCTTCCATTCCTATAACATTTAACACCATTGCATGATATCTGCCGTGTCTCGTTTTCTCCAGATGCTGGTCACTTGTAGGTCGCCAAGGTGCCCAACAAACTGTGTCCTTGGGAGCATCTTGCAAAACAAAGCGAGGAACTATTATGCATGAACTAATGCATGTATTAGGCTTCCGGCATGAGCATAACCGCCCCGACCGTGATCGGCATGTCACTATATACTGGCATAACATTGGTAAAAGTAAGTATCACCGCTATATCAACTCTATATAGGTTCTGCCTGTGACGTAACATACCGCAAATATGGCGGCCGCTCAGATCCGTTCAACAAAACCTTCTTGCAACATCAAGATTTTATTTGGTCGCCGGTGCAATTGTGTGTATTGTTTACACAGGTTTATACCCACATCGTGTCGAATAGACTACACTGCGCCATGCTTACGGTAAAGGACACCTGTCTCAATCTTTTGTTCACAGTTGATCGATCAAATCAGGCAGAACCTCTATCCATTGGATCTAGGTGTTAAGTATCCCAATCTCATTCTATCCTTTGGCGTTTAGGTGTTGGTCTCTTGTAGGTCGTATTGGTGGCGAACAAACCGTGTCGCTAGGTTCTACTTGTAAGACCAAGCGGGGCACCATTATGCACGAGCTGATGCACGTGCTGGGCTTCCGACACGAGCATAACAGACCTGACCGAGATGGACATGTCATCATTTACTGGGAAAATATCGCGAATCGTAAGTATCAACATAAAATGACCACTTGAATTTTGATGGTATGGTCATAGAGAGTCTAGCGCGTGGATCAGTGCACGATTTATAAAAGGAAAGTTGTGAGTTTGAGCCTCACTACATGTACGGCCAATCTGATGTGGCGAATCAGGCGCTTGTGGGTAGCTGATCGGAAACCGCGCAGTCCAAAGGTTTGAGTTGTCATCGCTTAAATACAAACAACCCATTTAAAGTGTACTCAATTTTTATGAAACTTAAGGGAGAATATGCGTTGTTATGATGTTGATGGTCCCCTACGATTTTAGAGAATCTCCACCTTTTATTTCAATACAAATAGTAAATTGTAAGTGGCCCAGGATGATTTTGGCAAAACTAAGTAACTAACCTAAATCCCAACAGCTCCAACGTCTTTTTGCTCAAACAAAGTCATTCCAGTGATATAATTACTATTTTATTTCATTTTACGACTATGGATGGCTGAGAACATTCATTTTCATATTGGTGTTTCTTGCTTTTTTTTTCGCAGGTATGGAGGACAATTTTAAAAAGTACGACTACCGACACGTTAATCTTCTTGATGTTGGGTATGATTTTGGATCAATTATGCACTACCCCATGTACGCCTTCTCCAAAAATGGTGCCGCTACACTATCACCACGTTACACAACCTATAAAGAAGTAGGATTCAGAAACGACTTTAGTGATATGGATGTTTATAAGATCAATGCACTTTATAAATGCGGAGGTGAGTTGAAATCAATTTGTGCAGCTTAAGATTTGCCGGAGAACATGATTTATAAACAAATCGCAGCATTGAGTTGAATTGTATGGCCCAGGCACGTAGCCAGGGGTGGCGCGTCGTTCCACCCCCTTTGCCGACCGCGAAAATAGGTCACCCTCGCCTCGCCAAAAAAAGTCACCATCGCCTGAAAAGAGCTGTTGCCCTAGGAGCTAAGACAAGTTTTAAGATTTTTGAACATTAATAAATAAGTAAATCAGTCGTTATTAAAGCGATACTAAGATATAGGTGTAGGGTCTACCTCTAAAGCACCTCTAAACATGCTTAAGTTTGACAAATTTTGAAGCGCCACGAACGAGCACTATCAATGACTACCACGGTGCCATTATGAATCTTCGCCAATGCGGTGCAGCTGTCTTAACAGAATCTGCTACATTCATTCAATTACCGCCTACCGTCAATAAATTTTCGTCGCTATGATACTCATTTGAAACGGAACTTTTGTACATTTTGTACAGCAAATTTACTAAATTTCGCGAATATTTGTCAAACCTTGTACAAACAAACATGTACGAATCGCCGGACTATTCAAGATGGGTCTGTCTCGATGTGGACAAAGTAAGCCTATCGTCGAATAGGTGATTAACAACGATAAACACACATTTCAGTGCGCTATGCAAGTTTTTTTAATGCAACGTTAACATTTTGTAAAGCAAATTTACAACATTTCGGCGCGCTACGCGCGAATCTTTGTTTCAACGTTATACGAACTGCAGGACATGACACCTGCATAACAACCGTTAGTGTTTGCGCTACGTCTCATGCGTAAAAGGTCACCTTTCATTGAAATCCGCGCCATCCCTTCGTTAACCCTGGCTACGGGCCTGGTATGGCCATTACTCTCTGAAATTAAAAAATTGAAAAGCCAATCTTAAAGGTTGTGCTAGGGAAAGAATTTATAAAAATGAAAATGTTCAATCTAATACAGTGAACTTTCAGTCATATATATTGACATTTCACTATATTACTATAGATTAAATATATTTTCAATCTTTTAAGATCTTTCCCTCGGCACAATCTTTAAGATTGACTTTCCAATCTATTGATTTAAGAGAGAACAATAATCTAAAAATATGAAAACATTAACATTACACATGGATTTAATTAAATTCAACATCAATATTGCAATAGTATTTAATAAAGAAATGGTGTATCTGATATTTGATAGGCTAACTGGCTCATGGTAAATTTGGCTTGAAACCCTGTTCACACTTAGAACCGGTGGGTGCATGAGCCTTGAAATGAAACATTAACCATTAATGAATGATTACTAACAACGTGTGTTATGCCGGCGAATATCTGTACTAAATGTACATCTGTTCTTATTGCTGTTGCTGTTCTTTCTGAAACCATTGTTTTTATGGTGTTTTCATTATGTTTTAACAGTGTGCCAGGACACAGATCACAATCATTGCCCTGTCTGGGCCATGGGTGGATCATGCTACACAAACAGAGAATGGATGTCAAAAAATTGTGCTTTTAGTTGTTTCATGTGCAAACCCACTTCATACGGTGGTAAGTTGAAGCCTTAACATTATTTTAACACGGGGTGGAAAACCCCGGTGAAATTCTAATTTTGGCCTAGATTTCAGTGTAAATCGGGCATTTTGAAGTCGGCCATGTTGATTACGTAATAGTGACGTCAAACTTGGTTTTTTTTTATTATTTTGGTATGTATGGAAAGAGGAAACCCATGACTATACAATGGTACCGAATAAGCTGTGGTTTAATTGTTCAACCTATAATAGTGGTAAACAGTGTTTCAGAAAAAGGAGACAAATTATTGCTTTGAAATTCATTTATTCATAACAATGTAACTATTGCGATATTAATTCCACGATGGGTGTGGCGTTTGGTATGTATTAAATGGTCTAATAGAGTGGAGCTGTATTTAGACTTCTTTGAGTTCTGACACTTCGTTCATGTTTTGATGCATTACTCTGAAATGCTGTGTAGGACCGAATTAACCTACCAAAAGGCATTTGGCTAGGTCAACAATTGTGATCTCATTTTTGCCACATAACCAGAGCGCCAGGGTCCGCTGTCCCCCTCCCAGGCGATCACACCGAGGATCTGAGGAAGAGGTTAGTAATTGTTGCTTTATCGAAGAAAGCCAAACTAAGTCTATATTAGTTCCCAGTTACTTTTCCACAATGGCGAACTCAGATACATGGTCTGTAGAACAGACTATATCGAAGACCATGTTTTGTTATCACCTTTTAAAAATGTTTTTCCTTTTGAGTTATTCCTCTAGAACGTGTACTCTGGGCCCAGGCCTAAATGGTAAATCTGACAAGTAGCACTATATTTATTTTGTTCCTCTCCTTTTTATTTTCCTGATTTATATTTTCACAGCATGTACTGATTACGAAATCGGGTGTAAGTCATGGGCCAGATCCGGTGAATGCGAACGCAACCCTACATATATGGAAGGAAGATGTCCTCTTAGTTGCCAGGCTTGCCCCATGGATGCACGAAATATGCAGAAAGAAAAGAAGGGTCTGTATTATCTATGACTTGACATGCATTCTTTCTTTCTTCATGTCTTTCTTCTTTCTTTCTTCCTTTTTTCCTTATTTCTGTCTTCCTTTATGTCTTTCTTTCTGTATGTTGTCTTTCTCTACAACTGTCTTTCTTTCTATATGACTGTCTTCCTTTCAATATGACTGTCTTTCTTTCTGTATGTCTTACGTTCAGTATGTCTTTCTGTATGTATGCCTTCTCTTCTGTATGCCTGTCTTGCTTTCTGTATGTCATTTTTTTTTTCAGATTTAGATTTGGTATTTGTTCTTTCCTTTATTTGTTGTCTGTCCTTCTTTAAGTCCTTTTATCTATTTCATTTATTTATAAGCCTAATATTTTTTTTCTAGTTTCTTTCTTCCTTCTATTTTTCACAATTTTTCTTTCTTTGCTTTTTTCTTTATGCCTTTCATTCTTTCCATCTGCATGTCTTTCTTTTAATCAGATTCAGATGTGTTATTTATTTGTTAGTTTCATTATTTGTTGTCCTTTGTTTTGTTTTGTTTTTCTTTCTTTCTTCATGTTCTTTTTTCTAATGGATTGATGTATGTCAATTTTTCTTTTGCCCTTTTTTCACAATTGTTGTCTTTGATTTTAAAGTTATTAAGACACCAATAAGGTTGCATAAATTATTGGATCATCCTTGTCCAATGTTAGCCTAAATGTATTTATGTACTTGTATCTGGGTGCACTCTGTTCCAAGACGATGCTCGTGGGTCGTGCAATTTCAGACGATTGCAATTTTGTGCAAAGTTTCTTAATGAGATTTTTAGCTTTATTTATTTAACAGGCTACTGTTTTCTTTTGTGTTAATGTATTATTTGATGCAATATGTTTATTTTGTCATATGCAAAAAGCGTACCCTAAACACCTATGCATTCAAGCGTTTTACTACATGACTGACATCCTCAAATCTGAACAAATTGCAGGCTACTAGTCATTTTTGTTAATGTTACGCTTTAAACTCAACCAAAAAGCTATCATCCCTTCCCAAATTCCAATGAAATACTGCAACGTTCAGTCGGTAATCTCGACCTCATGCCAAGGTTCTTTAATATGCTGCTGTCTAACTACCCCACGCTCTTCATGCGAATGCTGACGTTGCTAGTTATTTCCGGAATAGAGCATGACGGGAAATGAATTTTAACTCATCTAAATAATTGTCTTCAAAGTAAACACACATGTGCTTTAATAGCCGGCGCCCGTGTTGTAATTGCGAGTTTGTTTAACAGCTTTTCGGAATTTCAGCGGCAACCTGTCCTTATTTTTGAAAGGCATTTGTTCACACGTTGCTTGTACCGTTGCTGATACCCCTATTGGCTTGCAAATTATAAGAGCGGCTGAAGCTCCCGGATAAAGCTGCACTTCATGGCGATGAAGAGGTAAATACCCTGAGCTTAACGAACATAATTAGCTATAATTACGATGTTTAATCTGTGTAGATGCAGTCCTTTCCATGCTACGATCGACTCCAGCCTCCATACTTACCGTGATAAATGTCTCTATATATTCTTATTTTTAGTACAAAATAAAACTTTAGGGTCAAATATGGATATGCTGCTCTTTGTAAGAAACCTACCCCCAAGTGTGGAGACCGGAATCGACCTTAGCATGCACACAAATATCAATGAAATCTGTGTATGAATACACGATGGACAAACATCTTTGCCAAATATTTCGCTATTGAAGTCTTTGTCAGTAAAGTTGCGAGTTCATAGCCGACCGTGCAGAGAGTGACGTGCGTAAACACAGACGTGGTAAACATTCACGGTGATTTGCCGTGACATGCGTGATCAAAGAATTCGAGCTGAGCCAGCTCTGCCCATCTCACGTACTAAGGCACGGTACGTGTTGGAACCTCGCAACGTTACTGAAAAAGACTGTTGTTTATAGCTTAACCAATAGCGAAAAATTTGGCAAAGTTGTTCGTCCGCCATGTATTGTATTGCTACACTAAGTTGTCATAAACGTTAATTTTTCCCTTAACTTTTGACATTTTTGAAAACTTTAAAATAAATATTCAGTTTTGGATAGTCATATTGCTCACTGAATGAGCGATTTCAAGTGGTGTCTTAAAATGCGAAATGTTACGACTATAGAGGGTTTTCACGAACCGAAGCGCAAGGGTTTACGCGCAGAACCCGGCCTGCCCTGGTATCCTTTTCGTACGACATGACACGGTATGGAGAGACACAACAAAATACGCTGTAACTTTTGATTGTTTAATATCAGAATGTCAAATTAAGGCCGAGAGTTTGAATTAACACCCGTGTCACTTAATTGTAGTTTGATTCTCTTGTGTGTAATATATCTTTGACACAGGGCCTTTATTGCCGTTTCTTCCCATATCGGGCCATGCAAAAAGGGTACCAATATGGCGGCGTTACGTGCAATGATTTGCAAAATTTAATTACTATGACGTCACAGGAAAATCCTGCATAGGTTGATATAATAATTTGTATTCTATTGCTGTCACTAATGCTTAAGCTTCTTGTTTTTATTTTGCATTTTGCCACAACCTTCCTGCATGAAACACAACTGCGCATGACCAATCAATTCAATGTCAGCAGGTTGTCATGATAAGAACACTTTGTGCTACGATTGGGCGCTAATTGGAGAGTGTCAAGCAAACAAAGGCTACATGTCCAAGACATGCCGACTTAGCTGTGCGTTTTGCGACGACGAAGAAATTGCTGCGATCGGCAGAAAACACAACGATGGTAAGTATTAACGCAAAGTTTCTCAATTTTACGCCCAATTGTGTGCGTTACATTTCTTGTTTGTAATCTTAAAAACAGATTATTGCCATGATTCGACTGACCTGTGCAGCGATTGGGCGTATCACGGGGAGTGTACCCGAAACAAAGGTTTCATGAGAAAGAAGTGCAAGCAAACCTGCAGTGCCTGCAAACCAGGTGATATATATCCAGACCCATGGGTTTTCTTCAAAGACGATAGTAAGTTTTCTCAAAAAACACACCACTCGCCAGCAGAATTGTTTTTAACTCTCTCCATGCCCATGTAAAGTACAGAAGACACGTCACAAATTTCTAACCTTTTTTCAAAAATTCAAATTTTAATTACCGAATTCAGGTTCAAAATGGAAAGTGCACTTAATTGAGAACAAAATAGCCGCTATAAATTTGAGAAAGTGTTTAAATTGTGAGGTTTTTTTTATACATTGGCGGCGCAGCCATCGTGCAAAGCATTATTGTAATCATTTTGCAGTTGCATTGATGCATGTTTATCTCATAATGTTGACTTCTATTTTGTGAAAACTCTTCTCTGTTACCGAATGATATTTTTACATCATTAAAGAGTATGAAGTCAAATTACTTACTATAATAGTATAGTGAAATTATTTACAGAGACATGAATTAAGAATCCAGAACAAAATTGTGCTTGGTGATTGTAACACACAATGTAATTTTGTTAAAGAGTCCAGAACAAAAATTGTGCTTACGATATTGTAACACACAATGTAATTGTGTTTACTGCCTCAAATGCACTCTGTCCTATAACAGCGGCGTTTTATTCGAAATGAATAGTGCACCAGTGGTGTGTTTAAAGACATGTTAACTTACCGTGATTTCAAATATATAATGTCATGCTTTACGAGTTAAGCTTACATATTCGA
>JAUMTS010071121.1:0-11771 GCA_032273385.1 Ophiopholis aculeata | reverse complement strand
GTACATGATCGATTCTTTGTTTTATCTGCGTTTCAACTAATTTACTTGGAAACTTCCATAATTAACTGCCCAATGAATCTGTATAAATCTAATTTACATTGTAGAACCACCACCTGATCACGAATAAAATTAATTACCAATATCATCAACAAGCTGGGACACTGAAACACGCAGGCAAACTATTTTGGTGATTATTTTTTGTGTTTAAATGATTAGTAAAACATGTTTTCTTCAGTAGAGTTAACACAATAATATTCACGATTAAAAGAAGACATGTAGACTAAGGTATAATGATATCTCTGTTTAGGCCACATGTTGACTAACTACTCTCAGGGTATTTTTATACCTAGATTTGTACCCGAGCCGCAACCTGCCCTGAGTTAACTGCCCTTGGCGCATCTATTTTTGAGGCGAGTGCTTTGGTCACTAATTATAACTGATTTTGATGATAAAATTAATTTGACATGATGTCTCACAGATAAGAAGTGAAAGATAAAAACAACAAAAACTAATTATAACAATGATCAAATACATCGTTAATTTACAGTGAGTCCCCAGCCTATACAGTACAGTCGTTGTACAGATGCATTTGTCACAACATCATTAGAGTTTGATAACAATTCAACATAAAAGACTTCTACTATTCTTTCTTATTAAACAAACACTTATAAACACATATATAAATTGAATTCATTTCTATTCATAGCTGTGTGGTATATTATGCATTAAGGTAGTTAGAACATTAAAATTGTAACCCTACGGGGGTAAAACCCTTTTTGGTCACAAAAAGCTCCCGATAAGATCAGTAACTTAGGCTAAAGTGAAACTTGTGTAAAAGTGACACCGTTACCGGTCATTGGACTCATTAGCCGTGTTGATAATACACCGTCTCTTTGTACCTTTACAAATCAAATCTAACTATAAATTTCATTTGAACCTGGGTTTTACTCAACTTAAACTGAGCGGAAACATCCGTTTTTCACTATTCAACACGTATAACAAAACATCGCTGCTGTACAAGAGTATAAGAGGTAAAGAAAAGAAATTCAAGTTTAAGCCTTTCATTTCTTGCACCCGCCACGCTACTTTTATTTTTATTCAAAGCTTGTACCATGGATTAGCCTGTTATTTTTTATTTGTGAATAATACTGATTTTGGAACTTTTTATTTGACGATTGGATGAGGACATTAAACGCTAGATTAAGCAACATGGGCACTGACCCCAAACCACAGTGTACTGACTTCATATGCGACTCAAGTTCACCCATCAACATCCAAAGTGAAAAGAAACTCCTCTATTGCACTCACTTTCGCCATCTTGCAAAGATATTCTGTTCCACTAAGCTTCTAATTCTCTTCAGGGTATGTGCCTCTCCCTCTGGCTTTTCTACTCTTCAAAGTTTGTCTTGAAAATCAACCTAAGTGTGACCTCAAGATTTTCACTTAAGTGCTCGCTGGTTGTTTTAGCTATGCATGATGGAATCAGAAAAAAAAGACACCAAGTATAATTGTGTTACCTTAGAATGGCAAATTCAATGTTACGCTACCTTCGTCTCTTTATAACTTATTGAACATGGAAAATTGTTTCAGTGGCAAAAACTAACACAATGTAAAGGTAGTTCAAATCGTTAATGTCATTGTTTACAACCTTCGAGACATTCTTATAAATTTAAGGGAAATGTAAACAGCTGAATCTCTTGCAATAGCTCTAGGATAGGTCGTGTCAACACGGCCACAGTCCAGATTGGACATTGATGGTTTGGCCAAGACTACAAACCGTTATCTGTAAACGAATACAGAGTTGCAAAATTCAAAATAAGAACTTTAATTGATACTTAATATAACAGCTCTTTTTCATAGCGTGTTCAAAACATCTGATTAACTGTAGAGAAGAAAAAAATCTGCAAACATGGCCTCTACACATACTGCCCTAGAGCGATAGGTGGCGTACTACAGGCAGTCTCTACGGTGCACAAATTAGGCTCCCAAATTTGCCCTAATTGCTCTATTTTATCAAATGATTCACAGCTGATTTCTTTAGAACTACACAGGTGAAACTCTTTAAAATAAAACCTTTTTTGTCGATTGGCCATCATGCTGTTTTCAGGTGAAACGGTCCTCTGAAATATTTGTTCACTTTTGCATACAATAATTATGAAGGGTTTTTTAAGTTATAGTACGCACTCTTTAGATTGGGTAGTGTTGTTTTATCAGGTGTAGCTCCTGATCATATTGTTAGATATTTCAAGCAATTAGACATGTTAGATGAAATACAGAATGAAATATGATCAACAACAGCATTAATTTCTTACTATTCTTACTAGAAACAATTGAAAACATACAAACATCCACAGCGTTTTGGCGTTGTTGACAAAAACAGAAAATGTCAGCACGTATATTCAAATCTAAAATCAGTAGTAGCTTAATGATTTTGGTTCTTAAAACATTAACAAGTACAGCTGCAGAAATCATAATCGTGAGAATTCATTCATCGACAAGTCATTTCTAATTACGGTACAAGAGAAACACTCAAATCAAAGGTTTCTTAAAGTATTCAGTTGTTTCTAGTAAGAAATTGCGTTTGTTTTTGATCATATTTTATTCTGTATTTTATCTAACATGTCTAATTGCTTGCAATATCTAACAATGTGATCAGAAGCTACACCTGATAAAACAACACTACCCTAGCTAAAGAGTGCAAACTATAAACTAATTTCAGAGACAGCTTTTGTATATTGTTATCCCAAAATCGTTGATATTGCAAAGAAAATAGAGATTTCTTTTACACTGAAAATTGAAAAATGGTAACACTGTCAAGAAACCACCTGTTTCATTATATTTCCAAGCTTCTAATATATAAAATAGGAAATGTTTGATTATTCTAACTGCGATTGTTGGCTAAATGATATAAAAACAAAATCATATATGTCAGAGGTTGTATTTTCCATAATTATGTTATTTTACATTTTTGGTAACATCAACAATAATGATATGAGTCGTGGATTTGTGTCATGTACTATAGCAGCAGCGCTAATGGATATAGTGCACGAGTTGAATTTTTCAGATACACTTAATTATGTAGGTAATTGTTCTGAGGGTATCACCTTTGCGGCTAGTGTATATGAGTGATAATTATGGATATGCTATGAGTAAGGTTGAGTAAGAAATATGTCATTGTATGGGTAATAATTTATACTAATGTGATGCAAACTAATTATATTCATACACTAACAGACTAATATAAATAACTGCATATTAAGCACATTTTCATTTATAAGCTCCAAATGGCTTAAAATGTTGTTTACGATTCCATAATAATCAGACAATACGCGATGAAATTAATCAGATTGTTATTGCACCACACCATTTAGGGTTCAGTGTCGATATATCTACTATAAAAGCATGCCTCAATCAGCAATTAATTAACCATCTAAAGACAAATGGAATAAGCATATTATGTAAAGAAGATAGAAACATTAACATTCTCAATTACATCATTATGTGGTGCTCTCGACAAGAAACAAATCTCACATTTCTCCCATACTACGCCATTTCTCTACCACTATCTTTCTCTTCCTTGCGAATCTGTCTCGTTTCCGTCTACATTTCTCTCGCTCTTTTTCTCCTCTCTTATCCATGTATCAAAAAGCAAGTAAACCACTTAAATAAACGTATAATATACTTAAAAACAGTCGCAATATTAAAGAATATAATCTACTAGTTCTTGTAAATCGTGACACGACAGCAATAAAGTGTAATAAATCCGTAAATCAATCTCTAGGACTCATCTGCAGATTGACATCCGTATCTTGTACGGCATTCATATTTCATCTGTTTCAAGTAGATATCTGGCATCAAATTTAGTGATTTTGTCTTGAAACGTAATTCTTTCTACTCCTGTACTGGTTTCGCCATCTAATATGCTATCCCCACTTGAGTGGAAACCAAAACGGTGTAGTTATTACTAAGAACCGTCAAATGTCTACAAATCTGGAAGTATTTGATTTAGATTTAAGACACGGGATGACATATTTTCTTATAATAATAGGTATAACATAACAAGTGCATATTGATATAATCTTTACATATGTGTTTTCAGTGTTTAATTTAATGGTTGATTTTAAATTGATAACGGTCAATTTACTTAAACAATTATATTAATTTACTAACCCACGTTCACTAGTAAAATAAATCCTCAATATAATTTTCCCCTCAACTTGGTTTGGACAAAATGTTAATAACAGACCATTGAAGCAGTTCTTAAAGATTGATCAGAAAATGGAATAAGTTAATTTAAGAAATTAATTGAAAAGGGACTAATTATTATGATAAGGCTTTAGAGCGTGATTAGTGGGTGAGAATCAGCACAATGGGCACGCTTAATATGTATTGTTTTTCGTCCCTAGCCATCTATTGTGCTCATTCATTGACCTTTTTGTTTTAGCTTTTACAAGAGACTTGCAGGGAATTACAAAAGAATTTTAAAGATACAAAAACAGTGCCGGAAATTGGTTGGTCACCCGTGTATATACATTGACCTTTAATATAATGTTTGACTGAATTTTGAATTTGTGCTTATAACGTTTGATAAGGTGACCTAAAATCAGGAGAGTAATTAGGTAAGCTTCAATTGAACCTAACAGAATGTAAAACAGCTATTTTGATTCAGATACACGTCAAGAATGTCGAATGATTAAGCAATGAAAAAAGCACCCGACTGAATAAGATAGCGCGTACATTAAATTTAATTTCTATGGAGCTTTTCGCTCGATTATAAGCGCGCATGTATTAGGTAACATATTAGGAAAATTATACTGCACCGTTACTCATATATGTAACGTGTATGCAAAAAATCAGTCGTGTCTCTGTAGCATGCATGCTATGCTAAGGTATCTCTCGCTAAAATGATATCTACCTGTCTAGTGACAGAGAATTAAAAAAAGACTAAATATGTCAGCTTACCTGCCACGAATTTGAGTCCAAGGCAAGAAATGACATCGTAATGATGTGAAGGCTCGGATAGTTGCTGATCACAAATCCAAAGAAGGTTGAAAAGGCGACAAAGCCGAAGGAACCGGATTTACCCCTGCCTACGGAGCCGGAGCAAAGCGAGGTAGCAAGAAACAATCCCTCCGAAACGCTTCAAAAAGGCATTGCCTGACAAGCCCTGTAAAAGCCAACAAACAGTACTTAACGTGAGTTCAAAAGGCACAATGTTGCATAAGGAAGAATATAAGACAAGAAGAGGCGTTAGGGAAGCGCCTCGTAGATTTCTGCCGAATCGCGTAAGCAATGATGCCAAAAACTTGGGGCTTACCACGGTGAATGTGACACGGTCAGAAATCGCCGTGGGATGAATTCAATATTTCTTTACTTAAAATTAACCCTCCTCGGTTTTGTAGCATAGAATTAAGCAGCGCATGGGAAGAAAAAAGGCACGGAATGGCTGGGAGGATATCCTTCGTAAAGTGTTCGGTATGCCGGGCGCTGGATATTCAGCCTGCAAGCCACGCTGGCATATTCTGGATAGGGGCAACGCTTTAAGGGACCTGAAGAGTCCACTATGTCTTAATAACAGTCGCGGGTAGGTGGGCGATAGAAGTCATACATCATGCATGAACGATCTGGCGATCGGGTCCGTCGGCGCAATTTCCAGTCCGCGGCCATATTTCAAATTCGCGCGTCGTCAAAAAAAAAACATACATAAATAAGTAAAATCTTTCGTAAAATGACATTTGGAAAGAAAATGTGTAAAATATACCTGAATTAAAGAAATGATCGCTGTGACACTTGAAAAAAATAGTAAGATAAATCAGTGCAACGCTGTGAAGCAATGGTCTGAATCCGATTACAAGTTAGGAGTGTGAGGAATATAGCCATATATGCTATCACACTGTAGCATATAGCAAATACACGCCGTAAAACGGCTTAAGGCAAAGCAACTAAGTGTATACGTGTGACTCAGAGAGAATGCGTACCCTGGTTCAAGTCAGGCATTAGCCGTGCTAAACATCATCAATGCTACACTGACTGTTGTTATTAAGATCCATGCGAGTTTTCAAAATCCTTGTACTCGCTTATCATTTATTATTAACCTTTCTTTTGTTTTAATTTTCAATTAGTAAATAGAATTTGTCTCTTGTGTGTCACGTATAAGCCTAGGTTAACACACGGGGAGTGCTAGTAATGCCTTGTTTTACCGGTCAATTGTTAACCTTTGTTTTTGATGGAGTGCCGATGGGCAGCAGAAAATTAGACCGCTCTCAGAGAAAACAGTGTGACTATCCAGCTACTGACACGAACTCATTTACTATGTTTCTTTAATCAAGTTTGATATCTTTATGTTAAAACCAGCTGAATGCTTGTGTTTTCACGTTCTCATTAAATTTGTGTGACGCTAATTACTTGCAAGCATTTGCTACTGAATTTGTTTGACCCATTTGGTCTTAAATTGCCATATGTAAGGATTTCATAATTAATGGAGCATGGTTTAATTTTGAAATTCACAGTAAAATTATTTGGTAAAATATTTGTATAACATTCACTAACTTGTGCCCTGAGAATAATAAAAACAAGAGAATTACAAAGTTATGATAAGCAATGAAGTCAATGGAAACTTGTTTCTGGTCCATTTGGTCCAATTGCCCATTGTCATGACTGTCAGGATTTATAATTGATGGAACATAGCTTAAGTTTGAAATTCACTTTAAAGTTATTTGGTGAAATATTTGTACAACATTCACTAATTCATGCTCTGATAACAACAAAAACATGCGGAATACAACAGAATGGCAGATAAGCAATAAAGTAATTGAAAACTTATCTCTGCCCATTTGGTCCAATTGCCAATTATTGTTTGTATTTCATGTATAATGCCAGGGATTAATGCAACATGGTTTAATTTTTAAATTCACTATAAAATTATTTGGTGAGATATTTGCACAACATTTCACAATAATGGTAGGCAATAAATGTCCATGAAAACTTGATGGTGATATTTGTATAAGAGATATATACCGTTATACCCTTGATTTTGTAAGGGTAATCTGAATCTGAATCAAAACAAAGTTAGTTAAATTGTAACACGGCTTAGCATATTGTTATTGTTTTGTATTTCAAAAACATAACAGCATAGACTTTAAGTTTCAATGTCTTTTTCTGGACCATCTGTTACTTTTGAATGTCAAATGGTTTTGCTTTTTATTCTCAATGTTCCACTTAACTATACTCTTTTTAGACGCCGTTCTGAGTTGTAACATTATTACAACAACTGTTTTGTCGGTTTGTATGCTTGAAAACGTCAAATGACGCTATATTATATTATAAAGTGCTATGTTACTTGAAGGAGCATGCAAACATGGCTACAAAAGGAATCGTTATGCTGTATCAGAGACCAACTCTAGAAGGATATTTATGTATCAAGGATACAATTGGAAGCAGTTAGAGGGTCAATTAGTACTATTAAGGACTATAAGGTGCTCAATGAGCCCCTTAAGTGCCGCTACCCTATAGCAGTATCCCGCTAGTCAAATACGGCTCGTTTTTGCCTTCAGCACTTAGTCTGCACACTCTGGACACAAAATACTTAAACATCTCATCGCAAACTTCGCACACAAAAATTAACTTCGCTTTTCTGTTTTGTTTACAAAAACACCTGTAAAATGTATCATTCAATATATCTACAAGTTTATTTTGTGGAGAAGAATCAGTTGACATAAGCTTTATACTTCAAGTCGTCTGCGTAAATTTTGCTACTTCTCATGAAATTTTAACAAACATAGCAAAGCTTTAAGCTACAACGCTACTAGATATTTCATGGACAGGATTTGGCCTCAGGTAAATTGCTTTCCATCCACTCCGTTTTATAATTACCTGCATCATGAGAATTTTCAGTTCAAAGGTCATTGCGTAGGTCAGAGGTTATAATCTTGTTTTAGAATTTATTACATGTATACAAGTATGGAGACTATATAAGGGGAATAGACTGCGGATATTGCTTGTCAATATGTCTTTCCACATCACCTGCACGGTGCAGCTCTCATTTCGCCATGTTGACATCTTACTTTGTCTCTCTGTCTTTGTGCAACTACTCACGTGATTTTACAGATATACGTTTTTTAAAAAGGACAAGATTTTCTTTTAAAGGGGATGGGATTGTCAGGACTAATATGTGGTAATTCACTTCTGATTCTACAGGTATTTCACAAAGTGTCTATTTTGCCTTTGGATAAATTGAAGTATTCAACTAGCCCTTTGTGGAGCAGGCGACTTAAGAAGGATTCATTTTCTTCTTATAAACTCAGAATTACTTCAATTACTCGATAAGTAGTCACTGTAAAGCCCAAATTAAAGTCCATACTTAAATTTCACTTTTAATTAAAGAAGTACATTAATCATCTCGTAATAGAGCCCAAAATCATTTAAAATAGGGAAAAGTCGATAGTCTTTAATTAATCACCTGACCTGGAGGGGGCGGTGTTCTATTTCTTTATTTCCTCCTTAGCATGCTTAGTGTGAGTTTAAGTCAATTCTCCTTGAGGAACATTTGTAGGAAGGTGTATAGTTTATATAAGGAGAATAAACATGCTTTCTTCCGTTCATCCTCTGCTTATCCTCTCTCTGATAATAACGTGACCCGTAGCAATAAGCTTTGAATTTCTTTATGTACCCCTTTTTCACACGCATATAGTTTTATTGGTTTAAACATCAAGGCATGGTCAGAATTTAGTTTGGATCTTGTCTTGAGGAAATGTTTACTGAGTTTGACTGAAGAGTTTTGATAGCGTCACAAGCGCATCCTCCTATTCGGCCCTAAAGGTGTTGGCCTAGGGTAGAGAGTGTCTGTTTCGTTCATATTTAGCACCCATTTTCGGCATAGATGGAGATAGCTGAAGACCGGACGATTCATGTATGTGTTTTATCTTGCGGGCAAAGATACAAGAGACTCCGAGGGCGGACTTAATAACAGGGAATAAACTGACCAGAGACCCAGCTTAGATATGGCCTAAATCCATAGAGTCTACCTGCACCGTAATTTAACATGCATGATTATATTCCCTTAT
Source organism: Ophiopholis aculeata (assembly GCA_032273385.1). Taxonomy (NCBI): domain Eukaryota; kingdom Metazoa; phylum Echinodermata; class Ophiuroidea; order Amphilepidida; family Ophiactidae; genus Ophiopholis; species Ophiopholis aculeata. The sequence continues at coordinate 2,709 of JAUMTS010071121.1, read as the reverse complement.
CGTGTTTACCACTGCAGGGCGCGGAATAATCATCACTTTGAGTGTAAGCTTATATAATGCGCATATTAAGATGCAGACTATTTAATTTGCGCGGTAAAATATAGTTCAGCGTGGGTATTTGCTGCTGCATAAACTAAGGTCAAAAAAGAAACGAAGGCAATTGAATAATGGGTTACAATAATGTTATCTATGTTCAAACATTTGCCGTATGTTTGCAAATGAAATGGAAATGATTAGAACGTGTGTCTATACATCATTGAATTGAAAGTTATTATAAGATTAAGGGTGATGAGTTTGTGTGCTGCGTTGTGCTGAATATGGTGCCATATGAAAGTGAATGGGTATTGAGCAATGGAGCATATTATGATTTCTATTTGATTTCATAAAGAGCACCAATTGGTGGTGAAATTAAATTGTATTAGAAGTAATATTAAAAAATAAGGTCATATAACAGTTTTTGCTTGAACAAAAGTATTAAACCCTCGGGGTGTAATATTTTTCTATCTAGATACCAATAGCATATAGGATAGTGTTTTATTTGGCTTTTATAATGAACTATTGATAGAAGTTAACTAACCACACTACACGAACTAAACTAATATTGCGATAAATTTATATCCACGAAAAACGACAGCATATAAGAAGTCCATTTGTCTTACTCAAAAATGTCATTATTCTATTTGTCAGTTTAATTTGAGAAGTATCAAATTTCATACTTTTGTTTGATTTTACCTTCAAAACACCGTATCCATAACAAATCAGAGAGACAGATAAGAAAAAAAGAGAATATAGAAAGAATCTTGACATTTGTCTGGTATAGTGCCCCGGCGGATTTCATCGGCGTGTCACCCGACAGACATCGCTGCAAGCGATATGCCTAAACAGGAAAACCGTCCTCCACCGGAGCCAAAAAGGAAAGCGGTCGAGGAAAAGAAGAATAAAAAGCAAGAAATATCTTCCTTTTACTTTACCTAGACCAGAAGGATATGATCATAATAGTGACGGACAGTTAGAATATGTAGTTGTCAGCGAGGAAATGCATAATATGCAATTTCAGCGGCCCGTGAAAGACAGTTTAAATGACGCACGTCACAAGTACGCGCTCAAATGCTTGATATCCGTTCAACGCGTCTTCAAATGTGTACTCATAAACTGTGAATAAGTGGTTTCTGGTGTATATTTATGTAAATAATACGCTTCATGCATGATAATTATACACCAAACTTGTGAAATGGCACTTCTGGTGAATATTATGGTTGTTTCCGATATTGCAATGATAACTGTATTTTCAATACTTTCAGATTATTATCAACTTGTATGAGAATGAGGTCATTGATAGACTTCAGCACAGATTGCATTATATTAGTTTCTCCTAGATTTCTTATTTGCAGGTCTTATATACAACAAATACTGCATTTTACACATATTTACACGTTAGTACTTAAAACACCGAGCTCCACATCCATTACCCAACCCATCACACACACTCCCAGATGTATGATATAATCAGCATCATTATAAATTATAAATAATAGTTGTTATATATTCCGCATAATGCGAAGTTCATCCCTATCAACCAGGCAACTTCCCAACTAATAAGTATTTTTGTAATTATGAAGTTCCAACTGCAAGTTCCTTTATCGTACACACTCATTATTCCATATACAGTAACACCTGAACCGACCCACACCTTATACCACTCTCCGAAAAAACACCCTAGTGCTTATGCTACGAATTTATTCTACATGTGACCCAGTTCTGTTTACCCTAGTTTCGCCCTGCAAATGTGAACCAAACCTTGTTCTTCTCCAAGTACTCATCAATTGTAATCGGCTCCTTTCTCGTTTCCCTCCCTCCCGCAACCTTTCTCCTTTCTTCCTGTAAACCTCTATTTTCAATACCTTCCTTTGCCTTACAACATCTTTTGAACTAGTCCACTCACACGCGGTAGATGGCACAGACCTACATTTTCGTGATAACCTACGATAAATTTGGGCCTTTAACCATTATCGATGTTCAACTTCTTTTTTATCTCCCTGTATATGTTTTGATAGCATCACAGTGTCCTTCAAATGAAAAGCTTGAAACAATCTTAACTTAAAAAAATATAATAAAAATTAGCTATTCTAGCAACGTATACTGAGGACACCCCAATTACCCTTAAAATATACACACAGATATTTGTTTGTGACACAATTTCTTTGCCATTTTGATAAACCAAACCTTGTTCTTCTCCAGGTACTCAACAATTTTATCGGCCCCTTTCCCGTTTCCATCCTCCCGCAAACGTTCTCCTTTCTTCCTGTAAACCTCAATTTGGTGCCTTATGTACGTACCATCCGCACGTGGAAAATTGCTCAAACCTAAGTTTTCATGATCATGAATACCTACAAAAAACTGGCACCTTTCAACATTATTGATATTTAAGGTTGTTTATCTCCCTGTGTTTTGATATCATGTCAGTGCCCGTTAAATGAAAGGTTGAAGCTATTTTCACTTTTTAAAAAACATTTGGTTACGATATTTAGTTATTTTAGCCATTTATACAGAAAATACTCAGTATCCCTTAAAATATACCCACAAATAATTAATGTGACCTAATTTCTTTGCCCTTTTCGATAAACCAAACCTTATTCTTCTCCAAGTACTCAACAATTGATATAGGCTCTTTTCCATCTCTCCCGCAACCTTTCACTATTTCTTCCTGCA
>JAUMTS010071010.1:0-10685 GCA_032273385.1 Ophiopholis aculeata | reverse complement strand
TAACATCTAGGGCATAAAATGGTTATGCTAGTTTAAGATTACTTACAAACAAAATTGGGCAGAATTTCTTAAAGTAAACACAAAATGAAAAACAAAGAAAGGTTCTTAACCCTGCCCTTTGCGGACCTTTACAGACCAAACGTGCTTGGATTTAGGGGAAAGACAGGTAGAGCAATGTTGAATGACATTTGTTTCGATTTTACACAGGTACCTACAAAAGAAATTGCTAAGGCGTCAGTAAAATTAATGTACTCGCTTGTGTATTCGATGGTTTGTTTTTCGATTAGACCCTACTTTTTACATTGTTTGACATTGACAGAGATAATCCCTTGTCAATTCCATTGTGAATTCATATTTATAACAAAATTCCTTTCAATCTATTAGTTTCTGAATGTCAGAACCTCTGTTGGTCAGTAGATTCTGTATGTCTAACTTCCGTTTTACCCTAGCAACAGTCGTATTTTCAAATTATCTCTAATTTTCTTTCAGACCAGGGAAATAGGGCGAAAGCTTCAACGATTTCCTTAGAGTAAAAGTCATAATCAGGTAAAACTAGCCAATTATGCATTCTCTCGGTAAAACCCACGGGGACATTTGTGGGTTTTTCAGACTTGAAAATAGCTATAAATACATGTTACTTGATAGTATTTTTATGACAAACATCGATCAAAATACACATATTTTCTTAATTTTAAGACAGTAAACAAAACTACGGGATGGGTTGGTTTACTTTTTTAAGTAATTGACATGTTTTTATAACGTGAACATGCCCACAAATAACTTCGTTAAGTTTCGTGGAAGTATATCCCTGAAGATTTACTGATGACGAAATACACTATTTGTACATTTGGCAGCAATATGTTGCTTGAAATAAACATTAAGAAAGCAAACTTAAGGCGTTTATATGTCATTCATGTTGCAACGCCTCTAGTGGTTTCATGAAACCGGGGCTGAACAAATGCGATAAATGTCAAGAATTTTCTGAGGGACATTTAAGTCTCACCATTTACCTTGTGCACTAGAATTTATGCATTTGTTGGTATTTAGCCATCTTATGTATATACCATATTAGATAACTTTGTCCCTAAAGATGTATGTTGGCGTTTGGAATAACAAAAGGTGTACTAATCATGGTGATCGCAGTTCGTTCTATATACAAGAAAGTTCTGCGCAGCTTAATATTGCATATTTATTTTACACTCCTCCCACGAGTTTGATGAATACCATAGCACAAGCAAGTATGAAAATCGTGACTATAGTATTAAAGAGCTCTCCCTATCGAGGAAAGGAACTTATATAATTTGATGATGCTCTTAATGAGCTCAGCCTACGTTGCGTCTAAATGTCACTATGAAGAAAGCACTCCGGGGTTTACCATTACATAAAATAACATTAGTAGCGAAGGTTATTATTTTGATATGAAAGTCATTTACATGGTTATTTAATTTATGATGTAATTGAATGTTTCTAAAATAGATCTGGCAGGAATTTTTGTTGGTTAATTTAGAGAAAATTCAAGGAAATTGTGTTGTTGTTTTTTCTGTTACAGGAAATTTGTAATAAAAAGAAAAACCAAAACATTTCTTCAAAAGTTTTTCTATACACTCTCTAGGTTATATACCAACACAACACTCACGTTGGATACAGTCAAAACTTCCGAACTTTACATTTTAGAAATTGTCAACGAATTTATTTTTCTTGTTATAATAATTTTGTAGATCATGATGACGATTTGCCTTGTAGCTTGGTTACAACAGGGTAGAATAGGCAACGTATTTAGTGGCATGTACCCTTTACTTCGTATTTCATAACCAAATTAGAGTTTCAGCATGAACAATTTGTACAAATGAGTACGGAATATATATGTCCGATGGGACTTACGATATTTAAATTCTAGCCATTGTCTGAAAGCACTATTGTTGACTCTCTTCGTCAAATGTCATTATTTGTTAAGTGGTAACATGTATTTTCTGTTACTGTATACATGTGTGTTGCACACTTCACAAACTTGTTCATTGCATCACCATGTAACATATTAAAAATTTAAGAATTTTAACAACTAGGCTACTAACACATTTCGCTTTATTTTGTTCCTCAACGGTTTGATCATAATAACCCCATGGTTTGATAAATCATTGCAACTGCTTACTTTGTAACAAGCACACAATGGTGTAAAATGTCGCACGATGGCGTACTACAATTTCAAATGCAGCATAATAATCTACTCTTCGTCACATGATATAAATATTTTTATATCCATTTTTTGTCACATCATAATATAAATATTACTCAGTAAAATACTTGCCAATGTCTTCATTCATATAAGCCATTTGATTTCTTTGTATATACGTTTAGTTATTTGTGCCCGGGTCAAGCACCTGGCTATATAGACGCCCTTATTCGGTGTTATTAACTTAATCAAGTCAAGTGCAACAACGGTTGCAAAATTTCTGAATCAATTTTTATGCTTAACTTGTTCATAAATAAACCAAGCTTTGATCAGATTTTGCGAAGTAGTACGGGTAACGATGCGTGAGATATGATAGTAAATTCATGCTGTTTCTACCATGTCTGCAATTGGTCCTATATAAATAAGAAGTTCTGGCATGTGACTTTTTAACTATGAAAATCAAGTACAATGAATTAAAAGGACATAATCATTGGGAATTTTTTGACAAATTGGTCTTCTTTTGTCCTTCAAATATGTGAAATATTGGCTGGACTTTTCTTGTAATTCTACAAAGAATACTTAGTTAATGGATTATTTTGATATCAATCTGAACGGGCTAAAAATAACTTCACCTAGTAAAAAGTTTGTCTGAACCATTGACTACAACTTGCAGGTATTCAGCTACATGTAATTTGTATTATCATTTGATTATGGTACTAACTGCGAGGCGAAGTGAAGTAAAGGTCAGGTGAAAGAATTTTGTCTCCTCTAAACTGGATTGTTAAATTTGGGTTTATGTTGTATTTGCATTTTGCCATAATCAATTGTCTCGGTTTTGATATTTCACTTACATTTTTATCAAATAATGTAATATTTTAAGTATAGTCTTAAGAATATAACTCAATGCATGTACCTTTTCATATTTTAATAGTTACTTTTACAACTTGCAACATTGTTGACTTTCTCTTGGAAACGTGTAAAGATAATGGTTAGGCCCTATAAATAATAAAAGCAATAATAAAATGAAAAGTCGGGTGTGGTTATTGTAATAAAAACATACATCATCAAAACCGTTATACGTGAGAGTAAACGTGTAAACGAAAATCCTTCACATCCTATTTCAAACTATATTAATCCTTACTCCATTTCATTTCATTCACAAAACAACATTTTTGTAGTAATTCACTTAAGCAGTCTGGGTGCTTAACGAATTCCACAGGAAACATTGGAAATAATCCAATTTAAGTTTTGTTGTTTCAATTTATTAAGACTGCTGTCGCAAACCAATTGTAACGTGGTCCTAAGATCTTGTAGTCTCGTTTACTTCCGCGGGAAAATATTTGCTCTATGTTTCTTTTTTGAAATCGTTTCTCTACCATAAAGTTCAAGTTATGATTTGATTTGAGTTCATGCAATCGGAATAATCCGTAAAATCAATCCATGAAAAACCGCAGAGTTCACCAGGGAATGTGGCTCGCCTTAAATCGTGTTTAGGAAAAATCAAAGTAAGTAAAGTGGTGATGATGGCATTAATCTGCAAAAATAGCAAACTAAACAGTGACATAAAATTGCTAAACAATAAAAAAAAAAAAAATTAAAAGCGTCTCCAAAACAGAGAGAGAGTCCTTGCAAACAAAACGTTTCTTTGCATTACAAGAGTCCAGAATGACCCCAAAAGATTCTTTTTGGATCAAGAAAGGTTCTTACTACCTTACTTTGAATTCAGTTTCCACTAATTGTGGTTCTTTCAAGAACCCTCTGTCAACAATTCAGTAGCCTGTTTAAGTTGTATCTTAGAATGTATTATACAAAATCTCAGATTGCTTAAATCGTGTCACTTGTCAAGACTATAGGATATATTTGTTACCGAAATGAAAGTATGAAATCTTGCAGTCTCAATATCCGCGAACAAAGATGATTTAAAATCCCTTGTCAAATTTGTGAAGGGTCAGGATCGGGAATCAAAAATCTAAAGATCATGAAATTGTTCATTTTATATTAATAATTTCCCGAATTTCCTATGAAAAAGTACAAGATGTCTTTATACTGTTCATTGACGTACGCATTTGGCTAGCTGCGCGCCTTGATGCCAAAACGCGAATACACGCTGATAGGCGCAGTTGTGGTCGCGGTCAGAGCCCGCGAGCGAATGAGGACACAACGCATGCAATTATCTGATACACATATACACAAGTACCGGTTATGAATGTTGAAGAATGTAAGCATTAATTTGCCAAACTTGTTTAGGAGATATTTGCGTACTCAATACTTCCAGGTGAACCAACTGTAGTAGACGTTAGAAGCACTGCGTGTTTATCCTACAGTGTATATACGTGTTCCTGTCACTCTTAAATGCTGCAAATTGAGAAATACTTTCAAGGGGGCTTAAAGGAACAATTATTGTCAATTTTAGATTGCAATATCGTTATGATATACCGAAAATGGACTTGATGAAGATATTGTTAGCATGAAAGTCTAAGATTCGAATAATATAACAACTTTCGAAACTAAAAGAAAAAGCGTAAAAGATTTTTCAAATAAAACAGAATTACATGTGCAATAATAGCAGATGGTCCATTGAACTCAGTTTCTTTGACTACGTCAGTTCCTCCAGGTACTGTTCCAACAGAATAAGTGAATGTCACAATACTTTTGTCATCACCAGCTGCAATCTGTAGTTCAAAGGCTGGCTCGGTATAGTCTAAGTTTGGTATTTGCTCCACTTCGCAGTTTCTTGTATATCCAGGCTGAACAACTCCACCAGATTGTCTCTTGCGACTCTTAAAGTACAACGATCACGAAAGAACAACAATCGGGAAACGTGATTTGTATAAGGTAAAAAAGGTAGGTCATGCAAAATGTTTATACATTTTTTTTAAATAATGTTTCTGAAACATTAAATTGTAAAACGCGATATAAGCACATAATCATCATGACAAAACACATGTTGTTTTTGAGCGACCAATAAAGTCAAAATATCATGCAGAAAGAAATCCACAACCTCTGAGCATTAACCCGACAACTTTTGAAACATTTCGCGTTAATTGAAAAATTTGCCCAGGATATCTCAAAACGTAGACATGGTAGAGAGGCCAGATAGTTAGATCAAAAAGGAAATTAACCAGCCAAAATGGAGCTAGAGAAACTAAGGTAAGGATAATTGAACAATATCAACTGTGATCAATCCCCATTTGTTATTTTGTTGAATTGAAAACGATAATTATTTATTAAAGTTGCCCCCCCCCCCAAAAAAAAAAAAAAAATATGCTGAAGTGGCTTAGCCACTACTTTTAAAAGTATCCTACCTACCACATACAACGGTTTTCTTATTTTTAACCTTAACTTGTGTTTTTTTTGACATTTTGACCAATTAGTGCCATCAAGTGTAATTATTTTTAAATTTTATTCCAACATTTTGGTCAAAATTTCTTAAAATAACAGTTGAGGTAAAATTGTGAGAAAATTGACACTTAGTTAGTGTCTTTTGCAATTAAGAGATTTAGGCATTTTTTACTCAAATTTATTTTCTTAGCTGGTCACAACCATTTTTAATAATGCTGTTTTGGTCAAAATAAAAAAATGCATTTTTAGTTCTTATTGATGCTACACATGGATTGTCTGACCAATTTCCTTTCAAAAAATATAAACTGATATATACATTTTAGACATAGTTAAACCAACACACCATACAGAGATCATGTTGAATTGTTGCGCACGCAGCGTGTGTGTGTATGTGGGAAACAGTGCGGTATCTCATCTGCATGCGGACACGCAGCCTGGAACCAAATGTGTAACTCAGTGTAACACAATTTGCCACATCTATAATATTGGATTGCACATTGAATGTTTGGATCCGGAAAACTCTCGGTCCATAATCGTTTGAAGTCGTACGAAAGGTATATTATTGATAGCAATGCTATGCTGTACACTTACCACAGATGTCGTAGTTTCCATGAACTCTGGTGGTGACAAATCAACTTCCAGGTTGGGATAATTGAATATCTCCTTCTCTTCCGCAGGGAATTGATATGACCAAAGGCGTTTCTTGTATACTGTCTTTTCACCGATAAAATAATCACCAACTATTTTACCGTAGAGGTAAAGTGATAGAGGAATAGACCTCATCTTCATTCGAATGCTACAAAATAGACAAGAAAACATTCAGCTTAGTCATACATTGCATTGAAATACCGAGAGTGATTCAGACCACATTTCTGAGCAGCTAATTACTGAAGGCCAATGCATCACTAAATTCATTTCACACAAACACATCTCTATTGACAAGCAGCACGTGCAAAGTGAACTCTTTGTTATTATGTTCTATATCACTGAAGGTGGAATGATTTCACTTTGTCATGGAGAAAACAGATAGCGTAGTGATTCTTTTCTCGCATTGCACCACGCGTTTAAGCCCTGCGCTGTATGTGCAGTTGATGCCTTGTATAAACTTGTTCCCATGGGTTGTATCTATAAAGCAGTCAATCAATCAATCAATCAAAAAAAAATTTCATCTTAAACAAACAAATTACAGTTAGAAATATGAATAAACAATATGAGTAAAGTAAATACAGTACGAGATGAGAATGCCTTTTAAAACGCTAGGCATGTGGCAGATGACACCACATTGGTACAATAATAAAATAAGTATTATAAAATAATGATAGTAATAGTATCAAGTATAAGTGTGATTTTAGTACAGATAATATTCGAAGATATAATTATCAGATACTAATAAATTAGAAAACTGAAAATGTAAAACATATTTGCACAAGTTAGTACCGAGTTCTAATATTTTTTCCGGTATCTAAAACTGGGCTTCCTAAATAAATGTGTTTCTGTATACATTTAAACTAGTGCTAAGCCGATTACAACCGCTGGTATGGCACTGTCATCATACCTTGATATTACTCAAGACTCATTGGAATGATATGTTGTGCGTTAAAGTTCGACAGTAGCATCACGTACCTTACATCCAGCGGGAATTTTGAAAATCCTATTTCTGCAGTTGTTGGAAATTTGACATCAATAACTGTTGCTTCAATTTCCAATTTTCCACAGAAGATTCCTGCACAAAGACTGACTCCACCCGTAATAACAACCCCAGCATAGGGTGTCACAGTTGCCTGTTTGTTTAAAGCACAGATGTGTAACATTGTAGTTTATAAGATGCTAAACAGATGGTTTTCTTTTAGTTAAAATGCTATTTCTTAAGGATTGTTAAATTAAAGTGCCACCTTCTGACGTTTAAAGAGTAAGCCCTTAATGTTAACGTTAAAAAGGTTTGAAGAAGGCTATGCCGGTCCTGGTCTCTGTTGAACGTCACAAGCTTCTAAACAGAAATAACATAAACCTCAGTCACAGTTGCATGTCTAACTTTAAAAGGATCATATAAATCATAACAAATCGGTACTGGCAACATGTGAACCCACACAAACTGATGATAATGCAAGCTGTAATTGCAGATCTAGGCCGCAGTGCCCCCTAGGTAATAAATGCCCCACTACTAGTGTCATTTATCAGGCTACAGTCAACCGTCATGACAACGCAAAGGAGGATACTTATGTAGGTTTCACTGAAAAAAGTTTCAAACACGCTATTCTGGACACATCTCAGTCTAGTCTTTAAAAAAAAGACAGGACGAATATACCACAACATTAGGAAAGTAAAGGACCACAATGTGCAACCCGCAATAAAGTGGACAATTGTAAGCAAAGCTAATCCGTACTCAACAGCAAGTAAATCATGCTGCCTTTGTTTAGACGAATAATGCGTTATAATTCACAAACCAGACATGTCTTTTGTGAACAAAAGGTGTGAGCCCACACGTGCCTGTCGTCATATGAAAAAAACAATTATTATGCAACTTCAGACATAAGAGATAATCATGTTAAATGGTCTGCCTTGAAAGTTCAGGTATGATCAGTCAGTCGACATTTGTATATTTTAAGTGCACTTGACAGTAGTGACAGTAAACTTTTGAGTTTTATTGTATTATCAATAGGAATTATAACCTTCTAAATAAGCTTTTATGTATAACTCATCATGTGTAAACATGTTGATTGCTGGTATGTGTAGTATTATAGTTGTCTGAAGTGTGAGAACCTACGGGTCTCTCCGAAACAGTTCTGTAAAACAATGTATCAGGATCAAGTCTACATTTTATATTAGACTAGTAATATATTTAAATCCTATACACTTACTTTAGCTTTCATTGCAATCATTTCTACAGCTATATCAATGTCCATTCCGAAAAATCCATCGGCAGCAAAAGCTAGTATGATAATAATAAATAAAACTTTACAAATCCCATTGGTTTACCTCTACCTTTTAGGCTTAGAGAATGGTTGGCTGATTCGGTTATGGCTACGAATCTTATACGTGCACGTAATGCATTGAATCCAAAAGGTAAGGTAAATATGCGTCAAGTACTTTTAAAACATTTTATTTTCAATAAATATACACATTTGTATTCCATCTATATTGTGTTTTGTACACTTCGTTTCAGTACCACACAGACAATTTATTGATCTATAAACAATATTGTACCTAGACCGGTTCTCGGCTTTCGCGCTTAGTATGGTTTCGCGGATTCAAGATAAGGTATTGACTGGTATTTATTATTCATTTTACATTACTGTTGTTTGTCTGGTGATGTTTCATAGTTCCAGATTTTTTTATTGTTAGTCTTAGTTTTACTTACTAAGTTATAGCTTCCTTGTTGGACCTTTAAAAAGCTAGATACAAATGCTATTTAAATTGAAAATATATCACTAATTTAAATTATACTAAACCATGTGTTTGTTTTTGGAATGGAAATACATTCGACGGATTTTTTTAATAAGCTAGTTTCCTAAAGGTTTTGATATTCGAAATGTCCGGGGTAATTAATTGTATGACATGGTACCAGCTTGTTTATATCATGATTTTGTATTGTAAAGAATAATTCGATTTATGTTTCCTTGTTTGGAATTTTCTTTTTGACTTTTGTGATTATTTAAGATAGTTGTTAAAGTTAACTCATTTTAGGTCACTAAGTGAGTGTGTTTATTTTTCATGAAGAGAGATCTACTGATGTTAAATAATCATGATCTCAGAAAAAACTGGCATTAGTTAAAAAACTTGCTTGATGTGGCAAAAAGTGATTTCTGTCCAACAAATTGTGGGAACATGCGATTTTCACAGAATGTGCAGGTTAATAAGAAAGAAAATACCTTTTCTTATACCAATGCGAACTTTGAAACCTGTATCTTGTAAAATATTAGTAACTATTAAGTTAAGTGACACACACACAAACAAACTACTTTAAAAAATATAAGGGGGGTATGTTCATCAACACCTATGCTGGGAATCCCTTTAGTACTTGTGCTTGTCACTTGCAGCATGGTCATAGCATGTACTGTAAATAAGATTATTTTACAGTCCAATGGTCACATCAGCTTCAAACATGTTTTTGGTTTCGGGGACACAAAACCCACCATCGCTCTAAGTAACCTAGCGTATGATAGCCTTATTGTGTCCAAACCGGGTGCTCCCATCACTGCCCAGTGGGGCACTTACATGGGAGGGTATGTTCACTGGTTAAGACCCCTTTTTTCAGGCTGTTTTCTCGTTTCGGTGACCAAATGCTTCCATTTCAAGACCATGTTCAGCTCCCACTTTGCATTTCAAATTTGTGACATCTAAAACTAAAGAGACGATTTAAAAGTTAAATTTCTAACATGTCATTTTTCCATTGGTTTACCGTTCTCAAAAAAAATCGGGAGCCACAACTACACTCCCTCTGAACTTTTAACTGTGATCTATGTTTTAAGCCTAAATTGGAAAATGTACGAGTAAGAAATGGCAGATTTTCAAATTTCATAACTCCATCAAGCTTTTGATTTTTCATTGACAGTGAATACCCGAACCCCACAGTCTGTGAAATGAGGCTAAAAACAAAGATCTTAGAAAGAGCTTTAATTTGACACCTCAAGGAGCATGATAAGCTTCATACTATGTTTGTTTTATTTGCTACTTTTTTTAAAAAATATAACACGTTCGGCCAATTATTTATGTTAATTAGCAAATTAAAATTCATTTTTTTGGTATGGTAGTCTTTTATCATGTGCTACTTATATGTGTCAAGTATGAAGTTGATGTGATGTGCCACTATCAAACTAGTTTATTCCCTGGAATAACACCTTAAATGTTTCTTCTTTCCCACATTTTAATGCATTTCTAATCTTTATATATACGTCAATATTTATTTGGATTCATTTGGACCCATTTGAATCATTTTGGACTTATTTGCACCCATTTCATGAAATGCAGACACCCGTACCATAATACAGAGAACCTCCACCCCGGACCTTAATTTAAGGGGTCTCCAACTAGTACTGGGTTTTTTACCGTAAATTATCGAATAAAATGTTGCATTCCTTATTTTAGAATGAACCCATATAAAATGTTCTTGGTTTTAAAAAACATCATGACGGGTAACTTCTTACGTCATCAGAAACGACTTTTCAATGAAGAT